>ML105263.1:1527-23401 GCA_003697995.1 Taxidea taxus jeffersonii | reverse complement strand
GTTGAGGTCCTTCATCCATTTTGAGTCTATTTTCGTGTGTGGTGTAAGGAAATGGTCCAATTTCATTTTTCTGCATGCAGCTGTCCAATTTTCCCAACAGTATTTGTTGAAGAGGCTGTCTTTTTTCCATTGGATATTCTTTCTTGCTTTGTCAAAGATTAGTTGACCATAGAGTTGAGGGTCTATTTCTGGGCTCTCTATTCTGTTCCATTGATCTATGTGTCCGTTTTTGTGCCAGTACCATACTGTCTTGATGATGACAGCTTTGTAGTAGAGCTTGAAGTCTGGAATTCTGATGGCACCAACTTTGGCTTTCTTTTTCAATATTCCTTTGGCTATTTGAGGTCTTTTCTGGTTCCATATAAATTTTAGGATTATTTGTTCCATTTCTTTGAAAAAATTGGAAGGGATTTTGATAGGCATTGCATTAAATGTGTAGATAGTTTGACTTCTTCTTTGCCAATTTGGATGCCTTTAATTTCTTTTTGTTGCCTGATTGCTGAGGCTAGGACTTCTAGTACTATGTTGAATAGCAGTGGTGATAACGGACATCCATGCCGTGTTCCTGACCTTAGCGGAAAAGCTCTCAGTTTTTCTCCATTGAGAATGATACTTGCCGTGGGTTTTTCATAGATGGCTTTGATAATATTGAGGCATGTGCCCTCTATCCTTACACTTTGAAGAGATTTGATTAGGAAGGGATGTTGCACTTTGTCAAATGCTTTTTCAGCATCTATTGAGAGTATCATATGGTTCTTGTTCTTTCTTTTGTTAATGTATTGTATCACATTGATTGATTTGCGGATGTTGAACCAACCCTGCTGCCCTGGAATAAATCCCACTTGGTCGTGGTGTATAATCCTTTTAATGTACTGTTGGATCCTATTGGCTAGTATTTTGGTGAGAATTTTCGCATGTGTTCACCAAGGATATGGGTCTGTAATTCTCTTTTCTGATGGGATCCTTGTCTGGTTTGGAGATCAAGGTGATGCTGGCCTCATAAAATGAGTTTGGAAGTTTTCCTTCCATTTCTAATTTTTGGAACAGTTTCAGGAGAATAGGAATTAATTCTTCTTTAAATGGTTGGTAGAATTCCCCTGGGAAGCCATCGGGCCCTGGGCTTTTGTTTGTTTGGAGATTTTTGATGACGGTTTCAATCTCCTTACTGGTTCTGGGTCTATTCAGGTTTTCTATTTCGTCCTCGTTCAGTTTTGGCAGTTTATATGTCTCTAGGAAAGCATCCATTTCTTCCAGATTGTCAAATTTGTTGGCATAGAGTTGCTCATAATATGTTCTTATGATTGTTTGTATTTCTTTGGGGTTGGTTGTGATCTCTCCTCTTTCATTCATGGTTTTATTTAGTTGGGTCCTTCTCTTTTCTTTTTGATAAGTCTGGCCAGGGGTTTATCAATCTTATTATTCTTTCAAAGAACCAGCTCCTAGTTTCATTGATTTGTTCTATTGTTTTTTTGGTTTCTATTTCATTGATTTCTGCTTTGATCTTTATTATTTCTCTTCTCCTGCTGGGTTTAGGCTTTCTTTGTTGTTCTTTCTCGAGCTCCTTTAGGTGTAGGGTTAGGTTGTGTATTTGAGACCTTTCCTGTTTCTTGAGAAAGGCTTGTATCGCTATATATTTTCCTCTCAGGACTGCCTTTGCTGTGGCCCACAGATTTTGGGCCATTGTGTTTTCATTATCATTTGTTTCCATGATTTTTTTCAATCTTTTTTAATTTTATGGTTGACCCATTCATTCTTTAGAAGGATGCTGTTGAGTCTCCATGTATTTGGGCCCTTTCCAAATTTCCTCTTGTGATTGAGTTCTAGCTTCAGGGCATTGTGGTCTGAAAATATGCAGGGAATGATCCCAATCTTTTGATACCTGTTGAGACCTGATTTATGACCCAGGATGTGATCTATTCTGGAGAATGTTCCATGAGCACTAGAGAAGAATGTGTATTCTGTTGCTTTGGGATGGAATGTTCTGAATATATCTGTGATGTCCATCTGCTTCAGTGTGTCATTTAAGACCTTTATTTTCTTGTTGATTTTTTGCTTGGATGATCTGTCCATTTCAGTGAGGGGTGTATTAAAGTCTCCAACTATTATTGTATTCTTGTCAATGTGTTTCTTTGATTTTGTTATTAATTGGTTTATATAGTTGGCTGCTCCCATGTTAGGGGCATAGATATTTAAAATTGTTAGATCTTCTTGTTGGATATAGTGTCTTTCATCATCTCTTATTATAGTCTTTGGCTTAAAATCTAATTGATCTGATATAAGGTTTGCCACCACAGCTTTCCTCTGATGTCCATTAGCATGGTAAATTGTTTTCCACCCCCTCACTTTCAATCTGGAAGTGTCTTCGTATCTAAAATGAGTTTCTTGTAGGCAGCATATGAATGGGTTTTGTTTTTTTATCCATTCTGAAACCCTGTGTCTTTTGATTGGTGCATTTAGCCCATTTACATTCAGGGTAACTATTGAGAGATATTAATTTAGTGCCACTGTATTTGCTTGTAAGGTGACTGTTACTGTATATTGTCTCTGTTCCTTTCTGATAATACTTTTAGGGTCTCTCTTAGCTTAGAGGACCCCTTTCAATATTTCCTGTAGAGCTGGTTTGGTGTTTACAAACTCTTTCAGTTTTTGTTTGTCCTTGAAGCTTTTTATCTCTCCTTCTATTTTCAACGATAACCTAGCTGGATAAAGTATTCTTGGCTGCATGTTTTTCTTGTTTAGTGTTATGAATATATCATGCCAGTTCTTTCTGGCCTGCCAGGTCTCTATGGATAAGTCTGCTGCCAATCTAATATTTTTACCATTTTATGTTACAGACTTCTTGTCCCGTGCTGCTTTCAGGATCTTTGTTGCTAAGACTTGTAAATTTTACTATTAGATGATGGGGTGTGGACCTATTCTTATTTATTTTGAGGGGTGTTCTCTGCACCTCCTGGATTTTGATGCTTGCTCCCTTTGCTATATTGGGGAAATTCTCTACAATAAATCTCTCGGGTATACCTTCTGCTCCTTTTTCTCTTTCTTCTTCTTCTGGAATCCCAATTTTTCTAATGTTGTTTCGTCTTATGGCATCACTTATCTCTTGAATTCTCCCCTCATGGTCCAGTAGTTGTTTGTCTCTCTTTTGCTCAGCTTCTTTATTCTCTGTCATTTGGTCTTCTATATCACTAATTCTTTCTTCTGCCTCATTTATCCTAGCAGTAAGAGTCTCCATTTTTGATTGCACCTCATTAATAGCTTTTTTAATTTCAACTTGATTAGATTTTAGTTCTTTTATTTCTCCAGAAAGGGCTTTTATTTCTCCTGACAGGGTCTCTCTAATATCTTCCATGCCTTTTTTGAGCCCGGCTAGAACCTTGAGAATCGTCGTCCTAAATTCCAGATCTGACATATTACCAATGTCTGTAATGATTAGGTCCCTAGCCTTCGGTACTGTTTTTTTTTTTTTTTTTTGTGGTGAGTTTTTCCACCTTGTCATTTTGTCCAGATAAGAATATATGAAGTAGCAAACGTAAGACCAACAGGGTGGCAAAGACCCCAGGACGATGTGCTTTAACCAAATCAGAAGAGACCCCAAATTGTGGGGGGGGGGAGAAAGGGGTAAAAAGTTCAGATAACATAAAAAAATTTAAAAAAAGAGAAAACAAATAAAGAAAAAAAAATAAATATATATATATATGTATATATATACACACACACACACACACACGTGTATTAGACTGGTGACTAGAACAGGGTCACACACTTAATTTTGGGAGTATTTTGGTCTCTTAGAAGAAACTACCTCCCAAAATTTTAAAGAATGAAAAACATATATAAGGGTAAACACAATGAAGGGATGAAATATGACAATAAAGATGAAAGAAAAATTTTTCTAACAAAAGAGTTGATAAGGTAAGTTGATAGGGAGAATAAAATAAAATAAAATAAAATTTAAAGAAAGAAAGTGGATAGAACTTCCTTGGGCTGGAGACTAGATTAAACCCAGTACTAGTTTTGGGGTGTATTTTGATCTATTAGAAGAACTTGTACCCCAAATTTTTAAGAAGAAAAAAAAACCCTATGTGTATACAAAGAATAAAGTTAAATATAGTGAAGGATTAAATATGACTATAATAATAAATGTTCAAAAAACTTTTTTGAAGAAAGTTATTAATATAAACTAGTTAAAAAATGTTAAAAGCGGAAAGGGTAAAAGTTAAAAAAAATTAGAAGAGAAAAAAATTAATTAACTTTGCAAGACTAAAGATTCATGGGGAAAAAGTCAAGAATTCCATGTTTTGCTTTCTCCTCCTCTGGAATTCTGCTGTTCTCCTTGGTAAGTGGACTTGGTCTAGGCTGGATTTCTTGTTGATCTTCTGAGGGAGGGGCCTGTTGTAGTGATTTTCAAGTATCTCTGTCCCAGGCGGAATTGCACCACCCTTACCAGGGGCCGGGCTAAGTAATCCTCTCAGGTTCGCTTTGGGGGCTTTTGTTCCTTGAATGTTTGCTGTAGAGTTCCAGAGGATGGGAATGAAAATGGCAGCCTCCCAATCTCCGGCTCAGAGGAGCCGAGAGTTCAGGGCCCCAGTCTTCAGTGAGTCTTCAGAGAAAAGCGCTTAATCACTCCCCTCTCCCCAGCCTCCAGCCGTGCTTAGAGAAAATTGCACACAATCAGTCCCGTCTCACTGGCCTCTGGCTGCGCTCTGAGGCCACCCAGCCTGTGACCAAGCATCTCTGTCTCTGGCAGAGTCCTACCTTTAGTCTCCAAACCCCACAGATCTCTGGGCTCTCCCAGGTCGGAGTCTCCCTGGATCTTGTGGGGACCCCATGCACAGAGCACCAGCCCGTGTCACAGATTATGGTTCAAGGTAACTCCGAGTTGAGAGCTCACTCCTTGGCTCTGTCTCCACTGCCGGCTTCCCTGCTCTAATACCTGTGAGCTATGCAACACTCAGACACCCCCGATCCTTCTGTGACCCCGCGGGACCTGAGTCCACGCTGTCCCCACGAGGTCTTCACCCCAGTTTAGCCTCTGGAGCGATGTCCCTCCGTGGAGCAGACTTTTAAAAGTCTTGATTTTGTGCTCCATTGTTCCGCCACTTGCCAGGATCTGGCCCCTCCCCCTGGGATCTATCTTCCCATCACGTTGGATTCACTTCTCCGCTCATCCTACCTTTTAGAAAGTGGTCGATTTTCTGTTTCTAGAATTGTTACTCTTCTCTTCGATCTCCTGTTGGATTTGTAGGTGTTCGGAATGGTTTGATAGGCTATCTAGCTGATCTCCTGCTGCCTGATGTTGTCTCAGCCTGCTACTTCTCTGCCATCTTGACTCCTCCACCTAATCTTTTTTTATATATCATTCTTATTGCCTTTATCTCTGTCCTGAAAATATTACTTTAAAGCTTTCTTAATCAAGTTACCACATTTTCTGGAATCACAATTCCCTTGGGATTTTTTAAAATGTTCTTTGTCCCTTTTCAGGGAACCATATTTAATTATTGCTAAGGATATCATTTTTAAAAGTTTTAATTCATGGAATTATTTACATTGAATTATTCATGGTTTATTTACTTTAAAGGAAATCTCAATCAGAGCCCTTATATATAAAATATATAAAGGTGAAGTTCTAAAAAAAAAAGTGAAGTTCTAGTTGAAGGGTGTTTATGTGTGTGGGGAACAGTGGGGAAGGTGGCCTTGTCTAAGTGATACCTCTGTGGTTCCAAATCCCTTGCAGAGCACAGTTTTGAAAGCCATGGTCACATTAAGCAAAATCTTTTATTACGGCAATTCCTTTCTTCTTTGAATACTTAATGAGCACACACCATTGGCAAAGCACCATATTACACATTACATAAATCCTACTCTCATTTCCAAAGTCTTACCTTTCTATCAAGCATAAGTGAAAAAACATAGTCTTATATCCTCAAATATCTAAAAAATCACCTGGAATCTGTTTTGGGCAGTTTGTGGTCATTACATACTGTTTAATACAAATAAGCACACATGAAAACCAGGTTTTCTCTTTTAAAACATTTTGATCTGAACCATCAACTTTAAATTCCATTGAGCTGGGGACATGGCACAAAATGTAATGAACATAACTATCACAGAGGAAAGCTCGAGTTATCTACTTGTATTTCCTTTAGTGACCCTGACGCCTGAGAGGACTTAGTGTGCCCCGTAAACACCGCATGTCCTACCTCTTTTCCTTCTAGTCCACTCTCAGTTGGCTGCTGGTCCACTTTTCTTTGTTTAGTACTTTTCTGTCTTTCAAATCTTCAGCACCGTCAGCCAAAAATCATCGTTTCCTCTACCATGCCACAAATAGCATATCTACTTTAAAATCACATGTTAGTCCTTTTACTACAGTTATTTTTGTATGTTTTGCACCAGTCTTCCTACAAGATGATAAATGCCCCAAGGACAAAAGGCACTCTCTCTAGGGCCTAACTGCAAGAATCCAGTTAATAGCGACTTTGTTTATTTATTTTAACTAAAGAAATTGAGAGATATGATAAACAGGTGCTCGGGAAGAAGAGAAATAAGGCTAATGTAGGTATTATGCTTAGGATTTCTGGATGAAATAGTGTGTCTTAATAATAGGGAGAACCATTTCCTTTCTACCAAAATACCAACATACTCTAAGCTCCTGGAGGATGGCAAAGTGTGGGGCCGTTGGCAGCAGACCCTCAGCATAGCACTGGAAATCTCCTGGAAGGCCACACAAACAATGGCAGAGATTAGGTATGCCTGAATCCCAGGAGGAAAGGACATTGACCAAGATGAGTTAGACCAGGGCAGGAGAAAAGTGGAAAACACCACATGGTCCAGTGGTGACTACGGCTGATGGACCAGTTCACAAACACATAGGAAAACCTGCTAGAGCTGATGGGGCAGATGGAGAAGAATTTGAAGGAGATTGCAAATCCTAGTTAGTAGATAAGGACAAAATATGTTTAATCTGTAATCGTGATTAAATTGCCTTACATCTAAAAACTGGTGAGGTCCAGAAGTGTTTGTGTTATATTTATTTTACAGAAAATGCAAAGCCTCTTAATATACAATTGTTAAAAGACTTTTCAATGCAAACCTCCATTAAGACTAAGGTATAAATGACTAACATCATTGTATATACACACTGTGTGGGTATTACATGTGTATATGTCTGTATGTCTGTCCTGAAGAAGAGATTTTGCTAAAGGAGAAAAACTGGCTAGCCAAAACTGAAAGAAGACATAGAAAAGAGAAGCAGTGGATTTTCTGCAGACTCTGAAGAATGCAAATAATCCCTGGTTTTCAGTTTTGACTATGATTGTGTTTATTAGTGAGCAATTTATTTAATATAAGCTTAGCACTTTGCCTAACTCTCTACAAAATACAGATTGGCCAGAAGGATGAAAACAAGCTTCAGCCAAAAATTGAAAGTAGTTGTTCTAAAACTATAAAATTAGTGAGTCCATAAGGATGACAATAAGCAGATGTCTCTGAACAAAAAGTGTAAAACCCACAAAAATTCTAATTTCCTTCTATCACTGGAACATTCCCTTTTGGTTTGTTGGCCATCAGCTTTAGACAGCCAGGTGGACTTGGAGAAACAGCATAGACGGATTTTCCATTTTTCTAAGTGCAAATATTTGGAAGCTAGTAACATCTGAATCATCCCTTAACCATCTTTCACTGAATAATTTTTTGGATCAAGGTAAGCTAGTGTCTGCAATCCACTACCATTTCAGTTATTCCTGGCCCTGAAGTTTTATTGAGCTATGAAGTTCATCTTGTGTTTCATAATGAAACATCAACTTATTATTGTTGTATACTTCTCTTTGATTCATTCATTTTTGGACACATTTAATGGAAGGGACTGACTTAAATCAGTGTTATCTATGCTCTTAGGTGACTTTTCTGACAAAATATAATGATGGAAAGATGTCTGAGCCAATAAAGCCATCTGGGGCTTGTAAGTTTTTAAGACTCAAAATCTTTTAGATTTGTGGGTTGTGCCAGTAAGTTTCAAGCCACTTGGATTGAGCCAGGGGAAAAAATGGCCTGTATCTGGGTCACGTTTTTTCTGTTCTTTTTTAAATATATATTTTAAGCTACAAATATTTGGATTGGGATATTCTTCCCTGAAGTAACTCTTATTCATAGTTGCACAGCATATGATATTTGCACAATTAAAGCTGATGTTATTTAAACCCCAAGGGAATAAATGACAATATAAATACATACTAGTAATTTTTAGTGGTATAAATAGTCTCTCATTTCTTGCAGATAAAATCTCAGTTCTGTTTGTGCTCCATCATTTACTCAGAAATTAGACCACAAACTAAGAATTTTAAATTAGACCTTATTGTTTCCTAAGAATTCACTGTGGGAAGGATGAAGTATGACGGATGAAGGATGAAGGAAGCTACCAGCCAGTAGCTAGGGATTGATCAAGTCCCACTTCTTTAAGACATCAAAATTACAGACTTTCTTTAGTACACTGATACAAGCTAAGACCTCCTTTAAGAATTGTCTTGTGGCCAGGGGTGCCTGGGTGGCTCAGGTGGTCCAATGCCCGACTCGTGATTTCAGCTCGGGTCATGATCTCAGGGTCCTGACATAAAGCCCTGCATTGGGCTCCATGCTCAATGAGGAGTCTACTTGTCCCTCTTTCTCTCTGCTTTCCCCCTGCTCATTCTCTCTCCCTCTCTTTCTCAGGTAAATAAAGTAAAAAAAAAAAAAAAAAAAGGAATTGCCTTGTGGCTAATGACAGGGAATAACTTTGTGGTATTCAAATAGAAGAAAGGAGAAATCCATGGCAGGAGAGGAGATCAGATCCTGAATTGGTAATTAAGGAAACATGATTAAAAGAATGTGAAAGGAGTTGGCCTACATTTGCCCCAGTAAGATCTTAAGAATCAATAATTTTTTGAGACTTGAACTTTGCTTCTTCAATTATCAACCTGCAGTGATAGCTGATTATGGAGGGTCTGATTTTTTCCTGATAGGGGTTGATAGAAAAACAACGACTTCCTCTATTAAAGAGGCCTTTCTTTTCTCTTGTTCTGCATTGTTCATATCTGCATGGCATACGTATGACCCTGAGATCAACTGACTTTTGACACAGTGGCAATGCTGAGGATGGGAGAAGAACAATGGAGAGAGTCCCAAATGTAGATGATGTCACAGAGCTGATGAATTAATCAGGATTACAATCGTTGTGCCTTAGGACTTCTTGCCTTGTGGGGGGGGGCAAAATTCCTTAATTGCTTAGACCACTGTGAGTTGAGAGGTTTTTCAGTTACAGTCAGAAACTCTCTCACCAATATATTGTTTCATCCAAAAGTCTTTGTTTAGTGGAAGTAATACCTGGGATATGTCATGTCTGATATGTAGCAAATATGGATCAAATGAGACTAAACATTTCAGGAAGAGAAATTATTTTCTGGAGGAGTGGCTCAGGTATATGGGATTGTAAGGAAGGAAACATTTACAGCAAGACAGTGCTGCCTTTATAGTAGACAAATATTCTAGGCACACATGGCTTAGGATGTTAATATGCACTGACAGCCTAGATTCCAGAGATTCCAGCATCAGTTCAAAAGACTTAGTAAATAATGGTTTAAATAAAGTTACATTTCTTTGTGGCAGAACTACTTGGAACCTTGACTTTTCTTATATATCTTATATAACCTTTGACTTTCCAAGAAGTATAATGTGCTCCATTTCCCCATTTAAAAATCAGAATATTTTATTTTCAAAATATTCAGTAAGATAAAACTATTAGTTTCCTTTAGTGAAGAGAATGGAAATTGTCTAAAAGCACAACATCTGTACTCACTGAGAATACTGAAATGTACATTAAAAGGAGCACCCTGTTTCCTGCTCCAGTTTTTTCTTTGGTCCTATATATGGAGAAAGGAGGCTTCTGGGGGAAGGAGTATGTTTGCCTTATTCAAAATACAGAAAATGGGAAAAATCAGGATGGCTTTTGAGAAACTCCAGCCTCAGGATACAAAAGGATTCAGCTTCATTGGAAACAGGACTTGGGAGAATCTCATAAGGTTCTGGAATTTAAGACTTCCTCATGACTGCCCTCTTTGTTTTCTTCAAAGCAAAGTTTGTGGTGATGTGGGGATCCTGCAATACTGTGGCAGAGTTTTAAGAAAGGCAGAAACCAAGGGACAGGGAATGTGAGAGCAGCATTGAGGAAGGCAGAAGAATAGGACAAAAGCAGGAAAACAGATGGATTCCATCTGAGTGGCCAGGGTGCCTCTCAGGAGAAAAGGCTGTGTATTTCCTAGAAGAGAAGGTATGATGTAATTTCTGGGCTTATCAGCCTTAATACAAGAGAAGATGAGAGAGAGAAGACTAGATGTCTGAGAACACAATAGGGGCCTAGATGCTCTCTACCTAGAGCGTTCATCAAGAACAATCAGGGAAGACAATAGAAAGCTGCATCCGCATGAGAAGGTTCAGTTTGTGACACAGTCAAATGAAACAGCCTGGGTCTGTCTGGATGGAAGAGTGGACTTTCTAAGACCTTGGCATCTCAAAGCAGTTCTGTTGCTAATAACTGTGTGACTATGTTGAGTGTAAATATTTATTCTTCTGGGTCTTAGACTGTTAGACAGGAAGTCTCCTGGACTCTTTTGAACACCTAATGGTCTATGATACCCCACTTTCCTTAAAACAGACATTGGCAAGAGGATTATGAGGGAAAAACAAATAAAAAACAACAACAACAAAACAAAGACAAATGGCTATGGGAACACAGTAATAAAAATGGTACTGGAGACAGAAAGATTTCTTATGTCTTTATGCAGACTAAGATTGCACTTTAATGATAGAAGCAAGAAATCATTTTGAGGCTGTGTATGTTTGATGAAACAATTGGGGCTGCACAAAAGCCCTTCACTTTCAGGTAGATCAGAAGTTCTCACATACTTACAAATATAAACACATATTTCTGTGTGTGTGTGTGTGTGTGTGTGTGTGTGTGTGTGTGTGTGTGTTTGGACAAGGCAACCTTGGAATTTAAAGCTGTCATCCCATTTACCTTCCCGTTCTTATCACTGAGGTAAGAAATGGAGAGATTGTTCAAGGGAAGAAAATCAACTAATATACGTGCGTATCTCTGATATATGACACAGCTTTAGATGTTGGTCTGCGACTGAACCAGGAACTGAAAGGGTGGATAGGATAATGTCAAATCAATCCATTTTGTCTGAAAAAAAAGGAGGAAAATGAGAGTGCAGAGCAGAGGTCCTGCTGTGGCCTTCCTTGCAACCTCTTCTGATGCTCTCATTGAGTTTTCTTTTTTTTTAATTTTTCCCTCATTGAGTTTTCAATAAAGGTTTCATTTTTTAAATTGTGGTAAGAACATTTATCATGAGATATATCCTCAGCACATTGTTAAGTACACACTATAACGTTTAACGATATAACTATTAACGATAGTCATGATGTTGTACAGCAGATGTCTGGACTTATTCATCTTATGTAACTGAAATTTTACACCCCTTGATTAATTCCCAATATTCCCTTCCACCCATCTGCTGGCAACCACCATCCCACTCTGCTTCTATATGGTGTTTAGTTTGGGGGGTGGTAGTGGTGGTGTTAAACTTCTAACTTGCTTCAGTTTTCTCTTCCCTTGACGTTTTTACTTAGAAGAGCCAATACATTCATTTGGACTAGGTTTAAGGCCATTTGCTTCTGAAAAATTCCTTACTGGACAGGCCCTTTAAAACCTCTCCAAGGGTCCTTTAGGACCACTTAAAATCTCATCAGCAGCTCTCAGAGTTGCTCAAACTCCCTGCCTGGGTTCGTGTCTCACATTCCACATGGAAACCAGAAAGTCCCCTGGAGATCTTCGCCATCAGGCAGTTATCACTTCTGTGCCTTTTCTTACCTTTTCTCTGGGACAACAGTGCCCTTTACCTCTCATAATCACCCTACCTCTTCTTCATCTTCAAGTTCCAGCTAGTGCATTGTCTGGCAGGACACTGAGGGCTAGACTGGCTGCTGTCCACTGAGTTCAGAATGGGCTTTGTGAACCCTCATAGGTCCTCATTCTGCATAACTGGTGTGCTCTACTGATCTGCCCTGGAAAGTGCCTTCACAGAGAACAGGATCCTTGCCTTTCCTCAGAACCCCATGTAGGGCTAGGGACTAGGCAGGCATCCAATAGGGAATACTCAGTCAAAGCTGAGTGCTGTTCTGTGTTGTTGCCTTATTTTTATGCCATTTACCATTCTGGTTTGAACACCATATCCCACCCATAGCCTGATCATCTGTAAATAGTCAACACTTGATTCATAGCTTTCATAATGCATGGTTAAGGAATATGTCTCTTTGAAAACCACTCCTCCCACTATCTTCCTCTTTATCTTTTCCTGTTTTCTTTTAAGCTTTATTGAGGTATAATTGACAAAACTGTAAGATATTAAATGTGAAGATTTGGTATATGTAAACATTGTGAAAGGGTTTCCCCCAGTAAGTTAACTAATTCATGACCTCCCTTATTTACCCTTTTTTTTTTCCCTTGCTGAGAACACTTAAGCTCTACTTTCCCTGAAAATTTCAATTATACAATACAATGTTATCATAGTCACCATATTATATATTAGGTCCTCAGACCTTATTCATTCTATAACTGCAAGTTTGTGGCCTTTTACCAACCTCTCCTTATTTCCCCACCCCCACCCCTAGCAATCACTTCTCTACTCTTTTTCTATGAATTCAACTTTTTTTTAAAGATATCACATATAAGTGATACCATGTAGTATTTATCTTTCTCTGTATAGCTTATTTCACATAGCACAAAGCCCTCTAGTCTCATCTATGTTGTCACAAATGACAGGATTTCTTTCTTTATTAAGGCTGGATAATATCTTATTGTATATAGATGGCACATTTTATTTATCCATTTATGAGCTGACAAACATTTAGGTTGTTTCCATACCTTGGGTGTTGTAATACTGCTAAGATTTTGGTAGTTAAATATGTAACTCCTTGACATAATTTTTCTGTTTTCTTTGGATATATACCCAGAAGTGGGATTACTGGATCATATAGTACTGTGTTTAATTTCTTAGGAACCTCCATACTGTTCGGGACCTCCGTATTGTTTTCCATAGTGTTGCACCAGTTTGCATTAACACCAACACTGCACAAGGGTTTCCTTTTCTCCACATCTTCACCAGCGTTTGTTATCATTTGCTTTTTGATGTTATAACAGGTGTGAGATGATAACTCATGTGGTTTTTATTTGTATTCCTTTGATGATGAGTGATGCTTGGCATTTTTTCGTGTACTTCTTGGCCATTTGTATATCTTCCTTGGAAAAATGTCTGTTCAGGTCCTTTGCCCGTTTTTATATGGGTTTTATCATTTATTTATTTATTTTGATGTATGAGTTCCATGCACATTTTGGATATCAACCCCTTATCAGATATGTGGTTTACAAATATTTTCTGTCTGCAGGTTGACTTTTCATTGTGTTGATGGTTTGCATCACTGCATTGAAATATTTTAGTTTGATATCCTCCTACATGTTTCTGTTTGCTTTTGTGGCCTTTATCTTCTTGTGTTTGACTATTTTAGGTACCTCTTGTAAGTGGAATCCATGTTATTGCACACTACAGGATTTCCTTCTTTTTTAAGGTGCAATAAATCCATTGTATTTATTCATTTTCCTATGGACATTTGATTGTTTCCACATCATGGTTATTGTGAATAATGCTGCAATAAACGTGGGTATTTGGGAAGACTGGGATGAACCAGGAAGCATACCTTCACTCTCCTGCCTGTCACACTATTGCTGAAACTCATTAACACAGAGGCTGTCCATTTTACATCTGGCTGCCCATATAATTCTAATAGAAACTCTGAATTTGCTCCTTGTGTAATGTTTTGTTCTAAGACCTTAATGTAACTGAGGATAAAACAAATGACTTATTTTATGCTTCATACTCTAAGCAACAACTTCACCCCCAATCAAACAATTTTCTGAAGGAAGTATCTAATTATCCAACCCCAAACTCAACTCTGTCTGGTTAGTAAAATTCAGACTACTTAACCACCCCAAAAGAATAAGTTCTGAGGATCAATAGCCAGAAGCTATAGAGCAGACTCTGAAGCCTAGTTTTGAAGGAAATATGGCAGATTGGACTGTGAATTCTGTGAATTCATTGGCTTCCATGGCCACTTGAAGCCTTGCTATAGTCAAGGCACAGGAAATGCTCCACCTAATGTGCTACTGAACCCATGAGCACTCCATCTCTCCTGGTATGTCCTTAATTTAAGGAAAACCTTTTAGTTCTGATGGCCAACTGAATTAAGTCCAAAGCAGTTCAAGTTTATATTTCTCCAGGATATAACATAACAGGGTTATAGATGGATGCAAATCTCACCTTTATGTAAGGGAGCATATTCTAACATTAAATCTTCTTGGTGGTAGGGATGCCTGGGTGGCTCAGTTGGTTAAGCGGCTGCCTTCAGCTCAGGTCATGATCCCAGCATCCTGGGATCAAGTCCCACATCGGGCTCCTTGCTCGGCAGGGGGCCTGCTTCTCCCTCTGCCTCTGCCTGCCATTCTGTCTGCCTGCGCTCGCTCCTGCTCTCTCTCTCTGACTAATAAATAAATAAAATCTTTAAAAAAAATCTTCTTGGAGGTAGATGGCTCCTGCTGTCACCTTCTCAAGGTCAAAAGATTAAAGTAGGCCTCCATTCGTACATATGCAAAAGAGATTGAATGAAAGAGTGAATGTGAACACGTTCATGCTGAGGATGTAACAGCCATTTCTCCTTCGCATGTGGAGAGTATTTGTGTAATCAGTGAAAGAACAGGAAGCTCTTATTATGGAATTCAGGTTGGCCAGGTGATTTCAAACATTATGCATTTAATCCCCACATTAATCTAGTCATGCTAATATTATCTTCACTTTACTGAGAAGAACTTGGGCTCACATGTCCAAGGACACAAAGAGAATTATGTAGGCTTCTCCAAATCCTGAAACTATGTTCTTAATAAAACTGAACATGTATGGAGCACTTATTCTATGTGGCACCATGTTGAAGCACTCCTCCCACATTATGTCCTTTAATCTCCAACAGCCTGATAAAGCAAGCACCAGTCTCATTCTCATTTATAGATGAGGGTATTTAAGGGTAAAAAATTAATTGAATTGTCCACTGAAATATATTTTATTACTAGCAGAACCAGGATTTGACCCTAGGCAACTTAACTGCACACTTCTAATCATTAGTATATACAGCCTTACTTCTTCACTAGGCTGCTCACTGGGATCTACTACAGTAATGATTTTTGGCACATTTTTTCCAGCAAGCAGTACACCTTCTTACTATTTAGAAATAAAACCACATTAATTCATAGACAATTTCTTTAAATCCAAAGTAATTATAAAACCAGAACGCATAAGCTCTAAGTCATTTCTAATTGCCACAACTATCATCAGCACCATAGCAAGATCCTGTGAGGGTAAACTGCAGCAGAAATAAGGCAGTCCTGAGTTACATGCCATTCTCTGTTCCAGCTGTACTTTCAACTCTTTCTCTTCCAATAAAGAAAGCACATGGGATTGCTAGTAAGAGTGATATTATGATAGGGAAAACCTTACATTCTAAACAAGTTAGTTAAAAAAATTTACAAGTGTTTATACTTTATTAGTAGTAACATTGTGTATGCATGCAGGTGTGTGTGTGTGTGTGTGTGTGTGTGTGTGTGTGTGTGCATGTGACACAGCTTACAGCTAATCAAGGTATACCATGGTCCAGCATTCTCCAAGTATTCTTCCACTATAATTTTAGGAAAATGTGTGTAGCAGATAATGTTAATTCTTTGTCCAGATCCTCTTGGATCTCATTTTTACAACTTGTGTTTCCCAATAAGAGGATTGCTTATTGGCTCCTGGAGCCCTCTTTTGCAGGTCAGAGATCCAGAATTTCTGGGTATTTAAACCCTCCTTGACAGGTGGCCCTTAACTGGTGACTCCCAGCTACAGGAGTAGGACAGTCCCAGTTCACTTGACCGGGATGGGAATGATCAGAGGCAGAATCCACAGTTCATAGTTTTCTGCAGGATCAGGTTGAAGCTAGCTCCTGTGAAGCCTTGCCTGAGATCACTCTTGCTCAGCTTCCTCCTCCCTTCTGGCCTGATTTCCCCATTCCTTCCCACTCCCTGACTAGCTTCCCTGGAAGCACTTTTTTGATAAATCATTTAAAGTTGAATCATCCTCTCCGATTTGCTTCTGGAGAACCAGTCTGGGAAAATGTTTCCTGGTTCCTCTAACAGACTTTAGGCCCTAGCAGTGACAACCAGATTTCATACAAAGACTTGTAGGTGAATGTTTATGGACACATCTATCAAAAGATAATAAAAATAAAAAGAAGAAAGACAGGAAGGAGAGAAGGAAGGAAGGAAAGAGGGAAGAAAAGAAAACAAACAAATGAACAAAAAACCTCTGTCTGGTTCTATATAATATGTTACAGCTATGAAACAGTTTTTTTCCCTATCACTGTTTTCAGTTGTGCTCAGTCAAGTCCCTTTTCTTTTCCCTTAACATCTTGGCCATTATCAATACTCAACCTAGTTGAAAATGCATCTCTTTCCCCACCTCCAGAACAGGCTTCAGCTGGGATGGTCACTGCTTAGAATGTGTGTGTGTGTGAGTGCATGTGGGTGGTGGGTGTGTGGGTGAATGTTTCTGGGACACATCTGCCATTTGCTGTAAAGTGTTGTTCTTCTTCTGTGTTGAGGTTGTTGGGGAGGATAGTGAAAGAAAATAATGAATATGACCAAACTTTCCCAACGCCTGTTGTGGTTCTCATTTTGTTAACAGTCATCTCTTCTCTGACCAGCTGTGCCCAGGTGTAAAGACTACAGCACCAGCCAGGTCGTGCTGGCTCACATGGACACAAGGGTGAGTTCCTTGGACATCACTGCAAGGCCTCCCAACTGAATAGCTCTCTAGAGGAAAGCTGGATTTAATGTTACCTATATCTTTTTTTTTTTAATCCTTCCCCCAGAAGTATACCCCTAATGTTTTTACTCTTAGACCCTAGCTGGAGTGTCAACATGCTGGCTCAAACCCAACTACAGTTCATGGGATCCCATGGATACATTATCCTTCCTCCTTCTCCTCCTAATTCTCCTATCCACTTCATACAGGCTTAGGCTAGTCTACCAACTAAGCAGGTATCCAAATGGGAAATAAACTGCAGTGTTCCTTTTTGATGGCATCTTTCAATCTCTGTAAGAGATTCTCTTGGAGTCCCATATCCACACACCTCTCACACTTTAGAGAAAGAATGAAATAATCTTTGAAGACTAATAGATAATTCCCCATGAGGCCAAGGCCAAAGAAACTAAAGACTCGGACTTCTCTCTCCACGCCTGAGTCTTTAGGCATAAATAGACAGGTGCATAGATGAAAAATAATAAATAATTGATTTTTTCAAGTAAAGATGATTAATGAGGGGTAGATAAAGGATACATAGATGATTAGTTGTTAGATGATAGATGCAGACAGTTGGATCAGAAGATTTTGTTCCCTTTAATTAAGCCCTGAAAAAATGAGTCTGGTTCCGTCGTTGAGGAAAATTTTTTACTAATCCATGCTCTAGAATCAATTTCAAGGCAATAAGGAGATTTCCTGTCAACATCCCACTGTACATTTGTTCTCACTATTCCAAATTAGAAGAGTGAGGATTTATCATTTCTCCCTTGCCCGCTGAAAAAGATGAAATTTTAATTGTTATTTATTTAAGCATATACTGTGAAATTAGGACTGTGCTTAGTGACAAAGTGGTACAAAAAAAATAGAAGTTTGTAGGAAGTGACCTCAAAGAACTTGCACTTTTAGGAACACTTAATTGGCATATGTAAAGTGTTAAGTGATAATAGGAAGCAGTCTCTGATTAAGTATCTCAAAGAAATGGTTCTAGGGGTAATGGCTATCAGATAAAGACAATTACAAACTCTGTGCAGGTTGAAATAAAAAGTGAAGCATAAGCCTTGATTTAGACTTTATGTTTAGAAAGGTATAAATTCCAAATAATGGGGGAGCCAAGATTCAAGTGCTGCTGATTTCCTGAAACTAGGGAATTATAAGATTCCAGTGACCTATTCAAATATTGTTTATATTTGTTTATTGTTTATTTCTATCCTTTTTAGGAGGCCCAACTCCAGAACACCTAAGCAGTGAAAATCGTTCCTAAAGGATTTTATTAATGATGACCAACAACACTGCTTTTAAACACAATTTGCTATATATCTTGTGCTGTGGTAGTCTGAACTATATGTACCTTTTGATGATATTGCAGGAAGCCAATCCCATGGCTGCAGACAGGATTCTGAGGATCAAAAATTACGACCACAAAGCTGATAACCTTTCATACAATTTGGGGAGTAGCAACTGCTTTAAAATGTTGAATATTGGCTGTTTTCCAGAGTGGTTGCACCAGCTTTCATTCCCACCAACAGTGTAGGAGGGTTCCCCTTTCTCCACATCCTCGCCAGCATCTGTCATTTCCTGACTTGTTCATTTTAGCCATTCTGACTGGTGTGAGGTGGTATCTCATTGTGGTTTTGATTTGTATTTCCCTGATGCCCAGTGATATGGAGCACTTTTTCATGTGTCTGTTGGCCATCTGGATGTCTTCTTTGCAGAAATGTCTGTTCATGTCCTCTGCCCATTTCTTGATTGGATTATTTGTTCTTTGGGTGTTGAGTTTGCTAAGCTCTTTGTAGATTTTGGATACTAGCCCTTTATCTGATAAGTCGTTTGCAAATATCTTCTCCCACTCTGTCAGTTGTCTTTTGGTTTTGTTGACTGTTTCCTTTGTTGTGCAAAAGCTTTTGATCTTGATGAAGTCCCAATATGTTTCTCCATTGTTCTTATTCTGAAACAGCTAGGAATAAGTTGCTGCAGCTGAGGTCGAAGAGGTTGCTGCCTGTGTTCTCCTCAAGGATTTTGATGGATTCCTTTCTCACGTTGAGGTCCTTCATCCATTTGGAGTCTATTTTCGTGTGTGGTGTAAGGAAATGGTCCAATTTCATTTTTCTGCATGCAGCTGTCCAATTTTCCCAACACCATTTGTTGAACAGGCTGTCTTTTTTCTATTGGGTATTCTTTCCTGCTTTGTCGAAGATTAGTTGACCATAGAGTTGTGGGTCTATTTCTGGGCTCTCTATTCTGTTCCATTGATCTATGTGTCTGTTTTTGTGCCAGTACCATGCTGTCTTGAGGATGACAGCTTTGTAGTAGAGCTTGAAGTCTGGAATTGTGATGCCACCAACTTTGGCTTTCTTTTTCAATATTCCTTTGGCTATTCGAGGTCTTTTCTGGTTCCAGATAAATTTTAGGATTATTTGTTCCATTTCTTTGAAAAAATTGGAAGGGATTTTGATAGGCATTGCATTAAATGTGTAGATAGCTTTAGGTAGCATAGACATTTTCACAATGTATATTCTTCCAATCCATGAGCATGGAACATTTTTCCATTTCTTTGTGTCTTCCTCAATTTCTTTCATGAGTACTTTATAGTTTTCTGAGTATAGATTCTTTGCCTCTTTGGTAAGGTTTATTCCTAGGTATCTTATGGTTTTGGGTGTAATTGTAAATGGGATTGACTCCTTAATTTCTCTTTCTTCTGTCTTGTTGTTGGTGTAAAGAAACGCAACTGATTTCTGTGCATTGATTTTATATCCTGACACTTTACTGAATTCTTGTACAAGCTCTAGGAGTTTTGGAGTGGAGCTTTTTGGGTTTTCCACATATAGTATCATATCATCTGCAAAGAGTGATAGTTTGACTTCTTCTTTGCCGATTTGGATGCCTTTAATTTCTTTTTGTTGTCTGATTGCTGAGGCTAGGACTTCTAGTACTATGTTGAATAGTAGTGGTGATAACGGACATCCCTGCCGTGTTCCTGACCTTAAAGGAAAAGCTCTCAGTTTTTCTCCATTGAGAATGATACTAATGATACTTGCGGTGGGCTTTTCATAGATGGCTTTGATAATATTGAGGTATGTGCCCTCTATCCTTACACTCTGAAGAGATTTGATTAGGAAGGGGTGCTGTACTTTGTCAAATGCTTTTTCATCTATTGAGAGTATCATATGGTTCTTCTTTTTTCTTTTGCTAATGTATTGTATCACATTGATTGATTTGCGGATGTTGAACCAACCTTGCTGCCCTGGACTAAATCCCACTTGGTCATGGTGAATAATCCTTTTAATGTACTGTTGGATCCTATTGGCTAGTATTTTGGTGAGAATTTTCGCATCTGTGTTCACCAAGGATATTGGTCTGTAATTCTCTTTTCTGATGGGATCCTTGTCTGGTTTGGGGATCAGGGTGATGCTGGCCTCATAAAATGAGTTTGGAAGTTTTCCTTCCATTTCTATTTTTTGGAACATGTTCAGGAGAATAGGGATTAATTCTTCTTTAAATGTTTGGTAGAATTCCCCTGGATAGCCATCTGGCCCTGGGCTTTTGTTTGGTTGGAGATTTTTGATGACTGTTTCAATCTCCTTACTGGTTATGGGTCTATTCAGGTTTTCTATTTATTCCTGGTTCAGTTTTGGCAGTGTATATGTCTCTAGGAAAGCATCCATTTCTTCCAGATTGTCAAATTTGTTGGCATAGAGTTGCTCATAACATGTTCTTATGATTGTTTGTATTTCTTTGGTGTTGGTTGTGATCTGTCCTCTTTCATTCATGATTTTATTTATTTGGGTCCCTTCTCTTTTCCTTTTGATAAGTCTGGCCAGGGGTTTATCAATCTTATTAATTCTTTCAAAGAACCAGCTCCTAGTTTTGTTGATTTGTTCTATTGTTTTTTTGGTTTCTATATTATTGATTTCTGCTTTGATCTTTATGATTTCTCTTCTCCTGCTGGGTTTAGGCTTTCTTTGTTGTTCTCTCTCGAGTTCCTTAAGGTGTAGGGTTAGTTTGTGTATTTGAGACCTTTCCTGTTTCTTGAGAAAGGCTTGTATCGCTACATATTTTCCTCTCAGGACTGCCTTTGCTGTGTCCCACAGATTTTGGACCATTGTGTTTTCATTATCATTTGTTTCCATGGTTTTTTTCAATTCTTCTTTAATTTCCTGGTTGACCCATTCATTTTTTAGAAGGATGCTGTTGAGTCTCCATGTATTTGTGCTCTTTCCAAATTTCCTCTTGTGATTGATTTCTAGCTTCAGAGCATTGTGGTCTGAAAATAGGCAGGGAATGATCCCAATCTTTTGATACCGGTTGAGACCTGATTTATGACCCAGGATGTGATCTATTCTGGAGAATGTTCCATGGGCACTAGAGAAGAATGTGTATTCTGTTGCTTTGGGATGGAATGTTCTGAATATATCTGTGATGTCCATCTGCTCCAGTGTGTCATTTAAGGCCTTTATTTCCTTGTTGATCTTTTGCGTGGATGATATGTCCATTTCAGTGAGGGGCGTGTTAAATTCCCCTACCATTATTGTATTCTTGTCAATGTGTTTCTTTGATTTTGTTATTAATTGGTTTATATAGTTGGCTGCTCCCATGTTAGGGGCAAAGATATATAAAATTGTTAGATCTTGTTGGACAGACCCTTTGAGTATGATATAGTGTCCTTGCTCATCTCTTATTATAGCCTTTGGCTTAAAATCTAATTAATCTAAGGATTGCCACCCCAGCTTTCTTCTGATGTCCATTAGCATGGTAAATTGTTTTCCACCCCCTCACTTTCAATCTGGAGGTATCTTCAGGTCTAAAATGAGTTTTTTGGAGGCAGCATATATCAATTTTTTGTTTTTTTATCCATTCTGAAACCCTGTGTCTTTTGATTGGGGCATTTAGCCCATTTACGTTCAGGGTAA
>RCUC01144736.1:0-36199 GCA_003697995.1 Taxidea taxus jeffersonii | reverse complement strand
TTTTTTTTAGGCTGGAGAGAATCAAGACAACAGTGGACATTTCAACAACATGCCTCCCTTGGAAAATCCAGAAGAATTTGATATAATTGCTGACACTGGCTTCCCTATGCCAGGGCAGCCTTGCTTTTCATTCCCCAGCTCCGAGGCTTACAAAGCTACCTGTGACCTAGCTACCTTCCAAGGAGATGTAATGCCACCCTTTCAGAAATATCCAAACCCAAGAATTTTTTTGCCTAGGCCACCTTGCAGCTATGAATTGGCCGGTCCTAGTTACACAAATTCAAGCCCACATCCCGCCCATTATCCAAATTCCAGCAGCATCTCTAATGACACAGACTGGGTTCATCTGAATGCACTGCAATATAACGTCAATTCCTACAGCAGCTTTGAGAGAAGCTTTGATTTCACCAATAAACAACACGGCTGGAAAGCAGCTCTTGCAGCACCTGGCCTTGGGGAGAGGCCAGACCATGGACAGCTCCAGGCCGTGGCCACTCACCCGTATTATAACTCAGAGCTTCCCTGCAGATACCTCTCAGCTGCCCCAGCATGTGCTCCAGCCCTACAGACTGTGATCACCACCACCACCAAAGTGTCCTACCAGGCCTACCAGCCCCCTGCTCTGAGATACTGTGACAGCATACAGGAAGGGAAGAGCCTTTCAGGGTGTAGTAACTATGCTTCTGAAAACATCCCTCTGCCCATCTATCCGGAAGGCTTGGACTTCCCAGCCTCAGTAGCCAGGGCAGCCTCGCCAGCAGGGTCACTTCCTTTGAAAATTCCAGGTGATTGCAGAGCCGTCAGACCCACGCTGGCCTTTCCTCAAGAGTCCACCTCCTCCAGGACAGACAGAGCAGAGACTTGGGATGAGTGTCCATCAAGGTTGGGGTCTGCAATCAGTT
This sequence comes from Taxidea taxus jeffersonii, assembly GCA_003697995.1. Classification (NCBI taxonomy): domain Eukaryota; kingdom Metazoa; phylum Chordata; class Mammalia; order Carnivora; family Mustelidae; genus Taxidea; species Taxidea taxus. The sequence goes on along the minus strand of RCUC01144736.1, from coordinate 35,297 downwards.
ATTCAGATGGGACTAGTCCGTTCTTTAGCTATGACACTGAGGACTTTTGAACAACAGTCTTGGGCCCAACGTAATAGTCGTGTCCATGCATGTAGTGAAATGTGGACTAGAAGCTATCTCTTGTTTGAGTTGGGAAGTTGATCTAGCAGACATGTATAATAAGAATAATGCTGATCAGTTGAGAAAATTGGGGGTTGGAAATGTTTAGATAGTATAGAGAAATTTCAGCACGGCATTTAAAAACCTACTGCACTATAGGGTTGCCTGGGTGGCTCAGTCAATCAAATCTCCAACCTGATTTTGGCTCAGGTCAGGATCTCGGGGTTGTAAGATCAAGCCCCATGTCAGCCTCCACGTTCGGTGCACAGTCTGCTTGAGATTCTCTCTCTCTTTCTCCCCCTCTCAAATAAATAAACAAATAAATAAAATCTTCAAGGAAAAAAAAAAAAACCCTACTGCACTAAACACAGGATCAGGTCTGAAATGTGACTCCCCCAAATGAACAAATAAGCAAGTTGGGTACCATGATGATTAATTAATAAGCTAAATTCACTGGGGTAGAAGCCACGAGTGCTGATTCTCATTCTAAGCCCTTTCTCATTTGACCATAGGGAATTTTACAAATCCTTATCTGGCCTTTAGAGGTTGTCAAAATAGTTTCAGGAAGAAATCTTTACAATCTTATCTCCTGAGTGATTTCTTAAAATTTTTATTTAACATTTACAATCTATTATAAGAGCTTCAGAAAATAAATTTGATTTTATCTCCAAGCATATAACTACAGCTTTTTAAAAAATCTACAATACAATGATAACATCCAATTGTTTTTAAGAGAATTTTGTTTTCCAGTATGAGCTAAATACCTTTTCTTAACATCGATGAATGTTTTCATAACAGAAACAGCCTAATGATGATATGTATTTAATGGATTATTATTGTGCTAAAATGTGTTTTTTTCTGATTAAGTTTCAGAATTAGAATTGAGATTTTATTCAAATACAGGTTTACTGTTCCTTTGTTACTCCTTATGTCATTGATAATATTCAATTGAGTGTAATAAAGATGTTTTAAGGTAGCACTGCTGATGCTTGAGTTATTCCAAAAAAGAAATAGGGGTGTCTGGGTGGCTCAGTGGGTTAAGCCTCTGCCTTTGGCTCAGGTCATGGTCTCAGGGTCCTGGGATCGAGCCCTGCATTGGGCTTTCTGCTCACTGGGGAGCCTGCCTCCTCCCCTCTCTCTCTCTGCCTGCCTTTCTGCCTACTTGTGATCTATCTCTCTCTGTCAAATAAATTCTTAAAAAAAAAAAGAAATAGGAAAAATTTTGTTCATATTATGACCTGGGAAACTGTTGCTTTAATATACAAAAACATATTTGTTCATTTAACAATTTTATAGTTTATTTTATTTTTTGTACCTTTTGACCCCCTTCACCCATTCACCTATTCTGCTCACTCCCCTCCCTCACCTCTGTCAATCACCAATCTGTTCTCCTATGAACTCCCATTTTTTGTTATTTTAGATTCCACATGTAAGGGAGATCATATGGTATTTGTCTTTCCCTGTCTGACTTATTTAGCATAATGCCCCCAAGATCCACCCACGGTGTCACAAATAGCAAGACTTCATTCCTTCTTATGGTTGAATGAAGTTCCATTGTATCCATACGCCGTGTTTTCTTTATCCACTCCTCCATAGGGAGACAAATACTTGGGTCATTTCTGGGACTTGGCAATTATCCATGAAGCTCAATGAACATGGGGGTGCATATAGCTTTTCAAAGTAGTGTCTTCATTTTCTCAGGATGGATACCCAGAAGAGGAATTGCTGGATCACATGGTAGTTCTATTTTTAATTTTTTGAGGAACCTCCATGCTCTTTTCCACAGTAATTGTACCCGTTTACATTCCTCCCAATGGTGCACAAGGGTTCGCTTTTCTCTACATCCTCACCAGCACTTATTTCTTGTCTTCTTAGTAACAGCCATTCTAAAGGTGTGAGCTGATATCTCATTGTGGTTTTGATTTATATTTCCCTGATGATGGGTGATGTTGAGCATCTTTTCATGTACTTATTGGTCATTTATGTGTCTTCTTTAAAAATGTCCATTCAGATCCTTTGCCCATTTTTTAACTGGATTGTTTTTTTGCTATTGACTTGCATGAGTTTTTTATGTGTTTTGGATATTAACCCCTTATTAGATATATGATTAGTAAATGTTCTGTCCCATTCAGTAACTTGCCTTTTCCTTGTGTTGATGATTGCCCTTGCAGTGCCAAAACCTTTTAGTTTGATGTCATTTCACTTATTGTTTTTGGTGTCAAATCCAAAAAAATCATCACCAAGACCAATGTCAAGGAGTTTGTTGCCTGTTTTTTTTTTCTAGGAATTTTGTAGTTTCGGGCCTTATATTTAAGTTCCAAATCTCCTTGAGTTAATTTTTGTGTATGGTAGAAGACAGTGGTCTGGTTTCATTCTTTTGCATCTAGCTGTCCCAGTATGATTTATTGAAGATACTATCCTTACCCCATTGTATATTCTTGGCTCATTTGTTTTAAGTTAGTTGCCCATATATGTATGCAAACCAATGATTTCAAAATATTTTTGCCTAGACAAAGCAAGAGAGTATGGGGATATTTGTTTGTTGGAAGGCAAGGCAACTTACAAAGAGATATTATGCAACCAGTAGCGCATAGGTTGCAAGGAAATTCCAAAGAGTGATTAAAATGGATCAAAATGGGTGAGCACTACTGACTAGTGCGACACATTTTCCTGGAGCCAGGGGACAGTGGGTGGTTCAGGGAGAAGGAGTCAATGGTGATGACAACAAACTTGTAGAAAGTGGGAGCCAATGAGGGAAACAAACACATACGGGACTTTTGGCATCTGCAAGTTTAACCACAGCACTGAAGAGTCTAGACAGTAGGCAGTACGCAGGAGCCAGGATGTGCAAGTTGATCCCAGGAGAGGCGGGTGAAGAACCATACCTCAAGTGTCAGCCAGGGGCCCCGCAGCCATGCCATCCTCCAAGGAGTCAGGGTACAGAGCAGGGCGGCTGTGCAGCACAGATCGGTTCTTGTGAACCGGGCCAGCTGAGGACATGTAGACTCCGGATCATATTTACTGCTTAGAAAACCGATTGGTTAGGGAGCAACAAGGTCTGTGGAAAATGCATGGAAGTAGAAAACCTATAAAGGCCTAGCCACCATATTGGCCACCATATTGTGATTAATATGAAATATTAATTATGAATGCTAATTATTAATAGCTCTCTGCTTACAAGTTTATTATTAGCTTTCAAATATGGGGAGTATAAGTTAGAGCAGCCAAAGCTTCTGACATACTTTGCTCCACTCAGCTGATGAACTGGGAGGGGTTCAAGCCTGTAGCGAGACCCAGGACAACACCAGCTGTTGAGCACAGGGGGAGAAAAAGCAAAGGAGGTGAGGCCAGGCTGGTAGCTGATACCTTTGATGGAGGCAGAGGACCACAGTTAGACTTAACCAGTGCCAAGGGACACTAAACAGAAATACGAGTTATTCACTTGCTAATCATTTATCCCTCTTCATGAATAGTGCACAGTCTGGAAGTGGACTTAACTGGAGGAATCTTAGAGTATTCAATCCAACCTCTGACAGTTTCAATGGAACATTTGTCAGAAAAGCTAATGGGCTTTTTTCAGGATTAAAATCTTATAAAACACTATTAACTTACCTGTGAGGTGCTGCATTAAGAACAGCATGGCAAACAGAACTCACAACTGACAAAATGATTTCAAATCCAGTTTCTGGCCACACCCATCCTTCTTTAGCCTACAACTTCCCTCTGTGATAGGCAACCGTGGCTGTGCGTTAGAATCTCCTGGGTGGCTGCAACAGTCCTAGCAGACAGGACTGCTTTTGGGCCAATTAAAGCAGAATATACAAGGATGAGACCCAACCAGCATATTTTAAAAGTTTCCCAGATAATTCCAAAGTGCAACCGGTATCTATAATTTGCCAGAATAGTACCGGAAACCTCGTTAGTGTAGGTAGTTCTAGGAAGCTGAAAGCAATATGGTGCTGTGGAGACTTGAAAGAAAGACACTTTCTCAGTGTAATTAATCTTTATTATCTTCGACTTTTCCCTGGATGCCATTGTTGGGTTCATTTAATGAAGAAGGGAAGATGTTGGCAGGTGCCAAGTCATCCCCTTGTTGTTATTTAAAATACAAATTAAAAATTGAATTTTATTTATTTTTTTAAAGATTTTATGTATTTATTTGATACAGAGAGAGGGATAGTGAGAGAGAGAGAGCATAAGCAGGTGGAGTGGCAAGCAGGTGGGCAGAGGGAGAGGGAGAAGCAGACTCCATGCTGAGCAAGGAGCCCAATATGGGGCTCGATCCCAGGACCCCAGATCATGACCTGAGCCAAAGGCAAGTGCTGAACTGACTGAGCCACCCAGGTGCCCCTAAAAATTGAATTTTAAAAACAATAAAATAAGATATAATACTTTGCCTATAAGTCAAAACATGAGCTTACTCATTCATTCAACAAATATTTATCAAGCTCCACTACGCATCAGTGATGTGCTACTATTAGATGAATGTGGGGAGTTACACAGAAGCCTCTGTCCTCTCGGAGCTTATAGGCTGGTGTGCTACATAAACATTAAAGAGACAAGCACACAGTGTAGAGGAGAAACTGGTCTCTATGCTAATGTGGAGAACAAGGATATGGAAGTGAGCCACCGGGATAAGTAACCGCAGTACTGAGTTAAGAACCAAAGAGTAAGAAAAGCTGTCCAGGTCAATAGCTTGGGAAGAGATTGCAGATGAAAAACAGCAAGTGCAAAGGCCCTGGGGCAGCAGAGCACATGTCCCAGAAGGCTTAGTGCAAATGGACAAGAGGAAACACAGTATAAAATGGGTTGGAAGGGAGAGCAGGGTCCAGATTCTTGAAGTCCAAACAAGAAATTGACATTTCCCCCCAAAACAATAGCAAAACACGCAAGAATTGTAAGCAGAAAAGCAACATGATCTAACTCATGTTTTGAGAGGATGATGTTGAAAATATGTAGATAATGGGCTGAAGGGGGGATCAAGAGGCAGGGTAGCAATTGCAAGTCATCCAGGCATGATGTGATGATGGTTTGGATTGGGCAGTCAGAAGTGGACAGGTTCAAAATGCAAGTTGGAGGTAGAATAAATAGAAGTTACTTACAGTTTGGATGTGAGATAGGAAGGAAAAGGAAAAAATCAGGAACAACTCTCATTTTCTAGGTTCAGCCAACTGAGTGGCTGGTGTTGTTCTCTGAATAGTAGCAGCTGAGGAAAGATCAGTTACAATCAGTCAGTGCTTGTGAGTCATCTGAGTTCTTAGATAACTATAACCCTACAGCTCTGTGGGGAGATCTGAGCTACAGAGAAAACCCAGAAAATTGCAAGTCTGAAGCTGCTTTTTAATAGCTCACCTTGTAAGATAGCCTGAAGTTGTGCTGCCCAATATAGCAGCCACTGGCTTTATGTGGCAATAAAAATTAATTAAATAGAATTAAAAATTCAGTTCCCAAGTCATACTGACCACATTTCCTCCACAGCCATGTATAGCTAGTGGCTGCTGTACGGGTAAGTGCATACATAGAATATTTCCATCCTCACACAAATTTCTATCAGACAGTGTTGGTATAGAAGGAGAAGAAAGGCGAATCAGTCTGCACCATAAGGAATTCCCAATTGGTAGTATGGGTAGGAGGATCTGACAGAGGAATGAGAATTAGTGGTCAAATAGGGAGAAAACCCAGATAAAGAATGGGGTCACAGAAGCCAAAGATAAGGACAGAAAAGTCTTTGGATCTGACAACGTGGAAATCATTGGTGACCATGGCAAAAGCTATTTCCGGGGTGCGGTGGGGCTCTATGAGGTGCATTGAAACGCTGTGAGCCAGTGAGTTGCAAGGAGTCGGACATAACATGACTACTCTGTGGGTCATGTAAAGTCGATTTCACAGTGTAAATGAAAGCCAGTGTGTTTTATTAAAAGCTATATTGAATGGTACCTGGGTGGCTCAGTCAGTTAAGCATCTGACTCTTGGTTTCAGTTCAGGTCATGATCTCAGGGTCGTGGGATCAAGCCCCATGTCATGCTTCCCATTCAACATGGTGCCTGTTTGTCCTCCTTCTGCTTCTCTCCCTGATTGCTCTGTCTCTCTCTGTCTCTCTCAAATAAATAAATAAATAAATAAATATTTTAAGAAATTAAAATAAAAATAAAAATCTTTACATCAAAGATTTTGTTGAGCTTCTACAAGGAAAAAATATTTAACTGTGCAGTCTACTCAATGGGAGAGAATATATTTTTATTATCTTTTAAGGTATAAATGTCATAAATAAGCTTCATAGTAAACGCTTCAAAAACCAAAGAATCGCCCTTTAACATTTCTATTTACAAACCACACAGAACAGACAACCAGAGTTCTTACCCCTTACTACTTCTGCCGATAGTCGCCCTATCTGTCCTTATTTCCATACCACTCGGCTAAAGCAAAAAAAATATCCTCCCTATTCTCCATCAGTAATGGATTTTCCATCAGTCAGCCCATTAGAGCTGGATCTTCTGATCCTCTCTCAGACAGCTGAGCTACCCGTACGACTTTGTGTTTTTGCTTTGTCTTTTGAAACAGGAGGCATTCGGGGGCTGTGGAGTGGAGAGAAGAGGTTGAAGAAGTCCCTCTCTGACTGTAGCCACCGGTGACCCTCCCGACTGATGCACCAGAAGGGCACTACTAAGTAAAAATGCCACCTGGCTGCCTGTGGAGACCTCTGCATGTGGAAAATAAAACATTCTCTTTCCTCATACCTCTTCAGGGTGAGGTTTTAAAAACTGCAATTGAAAAAGCCTTGTGTCCCCAGATGGGCCATTTACTAGACTATATTACTGACCCAGGTTTCCATAAGTCACCTGAATTCCTTCTCTTAACCACCCTAAGAACTATGCTTTTAAAGATCTTCTCTGGCGATTGCCAAGATGGAGCACTAAAACCCCTTAGTTCAAGGGCACCCAGAATTACGACACCAGAAAGGGAGGTACAGAAGTCATCAGTAGAGGTCTCTGTCCTCAGGCTTGAGGGCTAGCCCTTCAGGCTTCTGAACAGAGATCCATCCATTTCTGCTTTGGGTATCACTACTGTTGTTGCAAGAATACCACAGTCATCATGGAACTCTGACAGAGCCTTTTTTTTTTTTTAAAGATTTTATTTATTTATTTGACAGCAATAGAGATCACAAGTAGGCAGAGAGGCAGGCAGAGAGAGAGGAAGAAGCAGGCTCCCCACCCAGCAGAAAGCCCGATGCGGGGCTCGATCCCAGGACCCTGGGATCATGACCTGAGCCGAAGGGAGAGGCTTTAACCCACTGAGCCACCCAGGCGCCCCTCTGACAGAGCCTTTAAAATAAAGGTATGACCTTAAGTTTTGATTTTGTGATTTAAAAAAAAAAATCCAGTTCATCTTAGAGGACATATCTGCCAAAATGATTGAAAAAAATTTTGACATATTCAACAGAATATAGTCATTCACCAGATGTATGCTAAGTGCTCGGTATAGGAATTATATAAAGAAGGACAAAATATGGTCTCTGCCTTCAAGAAATTTCTAGTAAGCAAGAGAAATAAGACACGTCAAATAGCATGTTACAGAGTGGCAAAGGCTACATTATCACAGGCATTTATATTATTTTAGAAATTTAAACAATAATGTCTCTAAGAATTTTCCTTTGCTAATTTTAGACTGGACATTCACTGGGCATCCACCCCAAGTTGAATGTGCGACACTGGAGAACTTGTGTTGCAAAAAGGAGAAGAGAAAGGAGACCACTAAAGGCTGCCCGTGGTCAGTGTGGAGGTATAGGAGAGCCTCTCAACCATGCTGTTGGACTTGGTGAAGGGGATCTTAGCCTGCTGCCCAGGTACCAGGGTCTTACACAGCTTCAGAAAACAGCTCCCCTTCCACTTCCAGGTGGACAAGATGAGCCTGGAGCATTTCGTGGTGACAGAAACCAATCAAGAACAACAAAACTCCACAACCATGGGATCATGTCAAAAGAACACAAAAGTCAACTGAAAGGGGTCCCAATGGCCAAAGCTGGAATGATTATTTGTTTAAAAATAGTCTTGTATTATAATGCAAAATATTTTTACAAATCCATGAGTCCATCCTGATATAAAGATATGATTGAATAAATAAATAAACTAACAAACGGGGGAGAAGAGACACATGTCCAGAACAATTCCAAATAATTTACATAGATACTCCACACTCAAGAAGATGGGGCATAACTCCCCATTCCTTAACTGTGTGCCATGCATTGTGATTTCTTTCCAAAGAGTACTACACAAAAAGGGAAAAAGAGTAACTTAATAGTGGAAAAGTCTGACAAACTCTCTCTCAGCCAGGTGAACAAGGCCAACATCAACAGCGAGAAGTCATGTCGATACTATGTGCCCTTGATGTGATGAAGATGTCACTTCACTTCTGTGCTTTTTCCTCCCCCACCAAAATCAGAATCTCAATCTAATCATGAGAAAAATAACAGATGAGGGGCATTGTACAAAATACCTGACCAGTCCCCCTCAAAACTGTCAAGGTCATCAAAACAAGGACAGTTTGAGAAGCTCACCATCTGGAAGAGTCTGAAGCGAAATGACAAGTAAACATCATACGGTATTCTGGATGGCATCCTGGAAAAAAAAAATACAATAGGACACTGGGTAAAAATTAAGGAAGTCACACTAAAGTGTGAACTTATTTAACAATAATGTATCAATTAATTATAACAAACGTACCACACTAATGTAAGATGTTAATAATACAGGAAACTGAGGGCACCTGGGTGGCTCAGTCGGTTAAGCATCTGCCTTCAGTTCAGTCATGATCCGAGTTCGGGGATCGAGCCCCATGACGAGCTGTCTGCTCAGTGCGGAGTCTGCTTCTCCCTCTCCCTCTGCCCCCTCCCCAGACTCATCATGCTCTCTCTCTTTCAAATAAATAAATAAAATCTTTAAAATAAAAATAGGGGAAATTGGGTGTTGGCATACATGAACTCTACACTATTTTCTCAGTAATTCTATAACTCTAAGGCTGTTCTAAAAACTAAGCTCTACATAAAGTACAAAATAAACATTCCTCCTTCCTGGATCCCATCTTTGACAGCAAAATCTCATGCACAAAAGAATGACAGAGCAGAGCCTTTCACGAGAAAGGTGAAATGTCCTTTGCTATCTGTCTAAGACCTTATTATTTCCCACTTCAGTGTCTATTTGAAGGCATTTTCCCATCTAGGATTTTGATCAGACTGGCACACTGGACCAGATTAGCAAGATGAAATTTTTTTTTTAAAGATTTTATTTATTCATTTGTTAGAGAGAGAGAGCGAGCGAGCACAGGCAGACAGAGAGACAGGCAGAAGCAGAGGGAGAAGCAGGCTCCCCGCCAAGCAAGGAGCCCGATGTGGGACTCGATCCCAGGACGCCGGGATCATGACCTGAGCCGAAGGCAGCTACTCAACCAACTGAGCCACGCAGGCGTCCCAGCAAGATGAAATTTAATGTGGCACAGGTCTCACCCTGCTGGGTGGGGGTCCACCAAACAGAGGAATGCGGGTTGGAACTGGTGGGTCATCAGCAGCCCCCGTGGAAAGAACTCTGGAGTTTAGTTGGCACAGTGAGTCAACAGTGTGAAAGGCTACTATGTGACAGCAGCTTGGGAAGCAGCCAAGAGTGTGGCTGGACAAGATGCGGACATGGTTGCAATGAGCCACTATGGTCCCGACCATCCTCCCTGGGTGGACACTCCTCTGTCTTGTCACCTCCCCGCCCAGTTGCATGTTGGGCATGCCCCAGATAGGCTGATTCCGGGGGGTGGCACTCCAGACAACCAAAATGTCATTCTGAGGCTGACAGCCTTTGCTATCACAAAAGCCAGAGCAACCTTAGAGGACATGAATAGAACCATGCACTCAAGATAATAACTAATGACATTTCTTAAGTGATTCTCCCATGCCAGGCACTATGCTCAATACTTTTTACATATGACCCAATTTTGCCCTCTGTCGAAAGATGTGACCCTTAGGCTCTGTGCTCGTCATGGAATGTGCTTGAGATTCTTTCTTCCTCTCCCTGGCTCTCCTGCTTGTGCTCTCTCCTTCTCTCTCTCTCTCTCTTTCAAATAAATAAATAAATCTTAAAAAAAGAAAAAAAAAAAAGGCATGACCACCACGCAGAGCCTGAAACAAAAAGCTGAGATTATTGCTGAACAAGGGAGAGCTGTGCTTATCAACCACACAGTCTCAGAGCAAGGCTGAGAGCTGCACTTGTATAAGGCCTGGGCAAATGTCAAGTTCAGGGACTGTGAGTGTTCAGAAGCAGAGGTCTCGGGGACGGGCTGTTATTTAGCTCTGGAGACAGAGTAATCACGTAGGACAGTTGCTGGCTGGCTGACCTTCGGAATTACGGTCATTGCTGAGGGGCTGTGGCTGATGGGCTGTTTTTGAGAACTGTGATCTGTCACTGATTTGTCTGCTGGTTATTGTAGCAAGTTGTCATTGATCAATGAGGATTACCTTTGCTAAAGCCACAGAATGACTGATACTCCCCTTCAAGTAGAGTTATCTTTAAGATGGGGGCTTAAATCCAGCTCTCTCTGATGCCAAGGCTCTGTTCTTAAGCAGTACGTTATACACACTAACTGACATCAGAGCTAGGATAAGGTAGACTAGTAGTGCTCCGCCTGGCACTGGAGTATGTTAGGTGGGGTAATCGTAACCTGGACATTTTCAGAAAATAATGAGGAAGGATGGGAAAATGAAAACAGTTTGTTGTTTGGTGTATTAGGATGCTTCAGAGAAACAGAACCAATAGGTAAATTTCTAGAAATATCTAAGCAAGAGAGAGACTGTGAGAAAGAGAGAGAAAATGAGAGGGAGAGATTTTAGGAAATTAGCCAACAGGATTGCAGGGCTTAGCAGATCAGAAATCCGTCAAGCAGTCCCACAGGCTGGCAATTCTGGCAAAAGCTGATGTTGTGATCATCTTGAGTCCAAATCCCACAGAGTAGCAGGCTGGAAACTCAGGCAGGGTTTCTATGCTACGATTTTGAGGTAGACTAGCATCTTTGGGCAACCTTCATCTCTCCTCTTCAGGCCTTCACTGAACTGGTTGAGGCCCATTCACCTGATAGAGGGTTAACGTGCTTTACTCGGAGTCTACTGATTTAAAGTTAATTACATCTCTAAATATCTTCACAGATACATCTAGAATAATTTTTGACCAAACAAGGGGGGACCATAGCCAAGCCAAGTTACTCATAAAATTAACCATCACACTTGATAAAGATAGATTCGGGGGACCAGGGATATTTAGCTAGAAGAAAAGACTTAGGACATGATAAAGTCTAGAAATATTTAGATGTAATCTCATTCAGAGATGGGATTAAGTACTAGAGTTTAGGGGCATGGTCTTCCACAAAGTTGCAAATAGTGAGCATAAGAAATGATGCTGCCCACACCTGCACAGCTGTTTGCGGGGTGGGGGGGCTGGTGTTGGGCCCAGCACTTTCATGCACTGTGAAGATTTTGTGGGAAGACTGGAGGGCTGCAGCTCCTTTCCCTCAAGGTACTTGGAATCTCTCCTTTTTGCTTATAGACAAATGTCCTAAATTACTTGGAAGACTTGTATGGCAGCCTAGGAAATATGTGCTTTACAATCTGAAATAAGTAAGACTGGGACAGAAAACAGGATGTCTTCTAGAAGTTTCCTCAGAAGTAACCCATTGAAGCTAAAGAGGAAAAGACTGGAGAAAAATGCATCTGATTAAGCAAACGTATTTTGTTATCATAGAGCCTTTTTCATGGGCCTTGGAATCTGTGAATCAAGCTAAGCCCTCTGAAAATGGGAGTCAGCACATCCCTAGAGGGAAGATGGGAGGTGAGACTCCAACATTTCAAATATTGATTTGTGTCACACATCCCCTGTTTAGTATTCCTTCATGACTTACTCAGGACAAGAGCTCAGCTCCAACTTACAAACTGTCTACCTATAAAACACAGCTTAGAATACTTATGCTTTGAAGTTCGGGTTTGAGAAAATTTAATTAGCATAATGTAAGATTACATAAGAGTAGGCACGGTAAAAAACTAAAACATTTTATATGGAGAAGAAAAGAGGACGAACACTATGCAAAGGTAATATTAAAGGCTTTGTCTGTTCATCAAATTGATAAGTTTACCATAGTAATCTGTAGTTCTTACCTTGCTACTAGCTATCTGGTAGCCAATGACATTCTTCTACACTCGGCACTGCTGGTGGAAAATACTGGAGACACATCTGTGATTTCAGCTACAGCCTGAAGACCCCGGAGTTTCAGTTCTCTGGTGAGAAAGCTGCCTTGAGTCGGTGAAATGAGCCATTTGCTGAGTCGGAAGGGAGTAGTAAGTGGTGACAGAATAAGAAATGCCATCAGTGTCCTGTATCCGTTGTGCAAATGCCAGGAGAATAATTTCAAGGTGATTTCTACCGTAATAGATTATAAAGCAAAAATGGCTGCTGGCTGATAACATCATGCACTTCACCTTGAGCTCCTAGAGTATTCTTTGGACTGTAGATACAGAAGCTCTCAAAAGACATAGATATGTCTATTTTTATCCAGGAAAGCATGGAAAAATCTAATTCAAACTCCTACAACTACCTCTTCTTCTTTAAACTGTTCTCTGAGGGAAATTCTAAAGTAAGAAGTCAATCCTACAATGTAAAAATAGAGTAAGTGTTGAAATCTCCATTCTTTTATTGGACATGTGCAATGATAGGCGACCCTGCCACGCTGTAGGATTCAATAGACAGCAGGGATATTTGTGAAGTAGGAATACTTTCTAAAAGTTGCATTCACAGCTTTTTGGGTCCCTAAATAATGCTGGCATCATGACTGGTTAGAGTCTACTCTCCATTCCCACTCCACCGGCTGTGGAATCACAGGCACTTCCTGCCAAGATAGGCAAAAGCTCCCGGGAAGTGGTCTGTGTCAGAGCTCTCCAGAGAAACAGAATCAATAGGTTCCCTATGTGTATATGTGTATATATATATGAATGCAGGTACTACACACACACACACACATTTACTTTAAGGAACTGCCTTGTGTGATGCGGGGGCTGGCAAGTCTGAAATGTGTAGAGTAGGCCGGCAGGCTGGAAACTCAACAAGACTTGATTCTACCTCAGTAGTCTTGAGGTAAAATTCCTTCTTGTCAGAGAAACTTGTTTTTGCTCTTAAGGCATTCAACTGATTAGATGAGATCCTCTCAACTTCTGGAAGGTAATCTCCTTCAAGGTTAACTGATTCTGAATATTAATCACATCCACAAGCTACCTTCACAGCACATCCTGGTTAGTGTCTGACTAAACAACTGGGCATCAGAGTCTAGTCTAGCCCAGTGGACACATACATTTGAACCATCACAGGGTCCCTGGCTGAGGGCCCTCCAGTCCACTCTTGCTGTACCAACCTCCTGGAACGCCCCTCCCTGAGACACTCACATGGCTAGTTCTTCTGGGCATTTCGGTCTCAGTTCAAATGTCGTCTCCACAGGGGCTTCCGTGACCATCTCTTCTTGTCCAGTTCCCTTTCCACCTGTCTTCTCTCTATCCCCATGCACCACTTCATTTTCTTCATGGACACTTTATTTTCTTAGTAGAGTTCTTCTTCTTCTTCTTTTTTTTTTTTCTTACTGTTTCTCTGTCCCACCAGAATATATGGTCTATCACAGCAAGTCCATGACTATCTCATTTGTCATTTGCTCATGTCCAGAACAGTCCTGGCATAGAACAGGTACTCGGTCAATATCTGTACAGTTAATCAATAGTGCCAGTGAGGCACGTAACTCATCCCATTGTTAAATAGCTAATTTATAAGAAACTTAACGAAAATGTTACTTACGCTAATCTGAAATCCCCTCTATATGAAAAGCCATCCGTTTGTCCTGGATTTATCTTTCAGACCACCCCAAATAATTCTGTTTCTCATTCTGTATCTTTAAGCATTTGAATACAGTATTTTTGGCTCCTACTAATTGTTTCCTACCCAGGCTAAATGCCTTCAGTTCCTCCTACAGTATGGTTTCCAGCTCTCCCCGAATTTGTTTGTATCCAAATGAAAGACTGCTTCCTTAAGGCAAGCCTGCCAGAGTGGGACACGTTATTCTGGGCATGTTGTGAGCAGCACAAGTAGCAACACAGCCACTTGAGCGTTATAACTCTATTAATTTGACCTAATGGGGGGCTCCTGGGTGGCTCAGTGGGTTAAAGGCGCTGCCTTCGGCTCGGGTCATGATCCCAGGGTCCTGGGATCGAGCCCTGCATTGGGCTCTCTGCTCTGCGGATAGCCTGCTTCCTCCTCTCTCACTCTGCCTCTCTGCCTACTTGTGATCTCTATCTATCAAATAAATAAATAAAATCTTAAAAAAAAAATTTGACCTAATGGATCATTATCACATCTAGGAGTTGTATCACATTCCTATACACAGAAACACTCCTCTTGATGGTGACTAGAAGTTTACTGAACACTTGTCTATGCTGAGCACAGTACATTGTGGGATTTTAAAATATATGTATCTGTCTCAAGAAGTTGATAATCCAAGAAGAAGAAAAAAACTGTGACACATAATCAGAATTTTCTGAGCTCGAAGAAAGTCTCAAGGACATGCAGTCTCATCCTCTCTGTTGATGGAAAAATGCAGTGGGGCCCCAGCGTAGCCAGTGATGAAATGATAATGAGCAAGACAGAAGAGAATGTAATTGAGTGATCGATCATGTGGTACGGACTAGAAGAGCAGTAAAACAAATTCAGAGGACTAAGAAAATCAGTGGCACTTTGAGTTGCTGGTAAGAACCTCACAGAAGAAGGAAGCCTGGGCCTTGAGGTGTGGAGAACTTGACAGATGGAACAGAGAAAGCCTTTGAGGAAAGTGAGCCCTAAGAGGCCACCAAATGGGACAGAGCATGGCATGTTCTTGAGACAAACTCAGAAGAACAGATGGTATTTATATAAAATCCCAATGTTATATAATGTGTAATTAATTAAATTATAAAAATAGACTTTGTAATGTAAAATTAGTTTTACAGAAAGCCTACAGACTACAGAGAGCCCAGATCTTAGCAGACATCAGATAATATGAACTAAGTTCTATGGGTAATTCTAATATAAGTATCAAGAAGATGCTGTGAATAGTAATAACTAACTACACTTCAAAACTATGTATATCACTGTTTTTTTTTCTTCTAAAGCCCTGAGAGTACTAGAGCCTAGCAATAGTCCAGTGAACACGATAGAAAAATAACTGTGGTTAGAGAAGAAGAAACTGATTCACAGAAAAGAATTTGGGTTCTCTAAGTTTCTTCTGACTTTATTCTCTACATTTGTCATAGCACAATCTGAAAAAAGAAAGAGAGAAAGAGAGAGAAGAGGAGGAAGGAGGAGGAGGGAGGAAAGAAGGGAGGGAGGGAAGGAAGGGAGGGAAGAAGGAGGGAGGGAAGGAAGGGAGGAAAGAAGGGAGGGAGAAAGTACAGAAGGAAGGAAGAAGGGAGGGAAGGATGGATTAAAATCTTATATTTCTAGAGGTGGTGATTGCACAACATTGTGAATGTATTAAATGCCAGTGAATTGTTCACTTTAAAATGGCTAATTTATAATAAGTACATAAAAGCTCAATTTTTTAAAAATTTGTGTTACAAGTTCAGAGGAGGTATTACAATAATACGGAAGTAGAGACACCTAAAAATCCTTCTCTTATTGGTTTATAAAAGCAACACCTACATTTACTCATTGGATTCAGATGATTCAGTAGTACACTGGTCTCAAATTTGGCATGGAGCAGTATAGTGCTATGGAAATACCTCTGAATCCAGAATTTTAAAAAAAAAACCTGTATGTAATTATGGTCTTTGAAATTGGCTATAGATTTATGCTTTAGATTGAGTCATGTGATCACCTTGAAGGTACCTTCTGCATTAGTATGATGGAGATAGAATTGTTGTAAGGATCAGCTATGGAAGTGCTATGCATATTCATTCCACAAATATGTTTGGAGCTCCTACTGTGTGCTAGACATTGCCTTGACACTGGAGATAGAGCAGAGGACAACTAGCTCAAATTCTTGCCCTCACTGATGTTACATTCCCAGTCACGGAGACTGATGATGCAGGAGATCTTAATATGAAAATATATAGTATGGCATAGAGTGATAACTGCTAAGCAAGGAAATAGAGAAGAAAGGAGATCGAAAAGCATGTGTTGGTAGGATGTATGCACATTTAGATGGAGAGGCCACTAAGAATGAGCCCTTTGGGTTAAATTCTGAAGAAAATGCAAAAGTCGGTCATGTAGATAAAGGGGGTAGGAGCATTCCAGTAGAGGGAATAGCCAGTGCTCTGCGTGTTTGGAACAGCCAGTTTGCTGTACCGGGGTAAATAAGGGGAGGGCAGTACAGATAAGGTAGGGCCTTGTAGGTCTTAATCAGAACTGTGACATAGGATTGACAGAAGAAAACACTGGAGGGTTTTGAGCAGAGGGTCTTCATCTAATCCATATTTTAGCAGAATTGCTCTGGCTATTGTGTTGGGAATAGACTGAAGAGGCGTAAGTGTAGATGCAAGGCAACCAGCTGGCGGGTGATTGTGATGATATGGGTGCGAGATGATGGTGGTTTGGACCAGGGTTATGGGCAGCGGGCGTGGTGAGACATGGTCAGGTTCAGGGCAAATCACAAAGGTAAAGCCTATGGATTTTGCTGTGAAGGGGAGGAGACAGAAGATTCGAGGATGACACACCAAATACTTAATTTGACAACTGAAATCATGGGGTTGCCATTAGCTGAGATGGGAAAGGGTGATGGAGGAGCACTTTGGGCAAATGCCAAAGGAGACAGTATCAGGAGCTCAGTTTCAAACATGTTAAGTTCCAGCTTTTAGAATTCTAAGTGAAGCATTGAATAGGCAGTTGGGCATATGAGCCTAGAGTTAAGGCTGGAGGCACGGGCTGGAGAGGCAGATTTGGGAATCGTTGGCATATACTAATACTTGGCATTCACAGACTATAAAATGCTATTCCAATATATGGCATTGGTACCTAGCCATTACTCGTGAAGATAACACAACAGCAATGCCCCACTACCCCTTTGGATCACCAAAGATACTTTTTATTTTATTTTTAAATATTTTATTTATTTATTTGACAGACAGAGATCACAAGTAGGCAGAGAGGCAGGCAGAGAGAGAGAGGAGAAAGCAGGTTCCCTGCTGAGCAGAGAGCCCAACTCGGGGCTCGATCCCAGGACCCTGAGATCATGACCTGAGCCAAAGGCAGAGGCTTTAACCCACTGAGCCACCCAGGTGCCCCTCCAAAGATACTTTTTAAAAGATTTTTTTTTTTTTAAGAGAACACATTTTTTTTCTCCTTTCTGGAAAATAGGGCATATGTAAGTGTTAAGTTTTTCTTGCTCTATTTCTCAACTACTTTATTGCTTAAATATTAAGAGGTTCGGAGATTCATAATTAGCTTTAGGCTTGCAAAGTATCATCATCTGGAAGTTCTGAGACGGCCCCATAATGCCGTCCTCTCCAAGAATCCTTATCTTCCTAGGGACTGAAAAGCTCAAATGTGAAATGCACAGGCTTAAAGAAGCATGAAGCTCCTTGATGAGGCGTTGTCTTGATAGTAATCACCTACCGAAGGACATGCCGCCCGTCTTTGATAAGAAATGTGCCGGTAGTTAAAAACGTACACACTTTTGAACATTCTAGCCCATAAAAAGAATGGAAAGAAATCTCTACTAAGATTTAACCACTGAAAAGAGGATGATTTGAGGATGAAAAAAAAAATGCCAAACAAGGATGAGAGTATATGGGGGGAATTCCAAGAATAATGATTCTATAAAATTACAGAAATCTTGATTTCAGTTGAGAATCAGAATACATATTTTGCCATTTTGCTATTAGATATCTACAAATCAAATCATAAAAATACAAATACATATATTTGGGGGTCAGAAAATACAATGTTCTGAAATTTTTGAAGTAGCAATACTTAAAAGCAAATTCTTGAATTTCTTTATTTCTTTTTTTTAATAAGATTTATTTATTTATTTGACAGTGAGAGGGAGAGATAGCACAAGCAGGGGGAGCAGCAGGCAGAGAGCCCGATGCGAGGCTCGATCTCAGGACTGTGGGATCATGACCTGAGCCGAAGGCAGCCACTTAACCGACTGAGCCACCCAGGTGCCCCAAATTCTTGAATTTCTTGTTGTGGACACGGTGGAGGGGCTTATGTTGGACTCAGTGTCTTTTAGGTAACAGTTCTAAACTCCGGGCAAATATAAAGTTTAATTATTTGAAGGTCCTGGAAAGTCACCAGCTTTAGGCAGATATTGGAGGGCATGGGACCCGTGAGGGGAAGGAACCACGCTGCCTATAGTTCATGATAACACAGCTCCTCTCCTGAGAGCACATGCTAGTCTCCAAGACCAGCAGCAGCTAGAACTAGAGGGTAACACTGTGATGTTTTTGGCTTGTCAGGGGATGGAGTGTGGGGCTGGCAAAGCAGCTGGAAACCGAGGGCGGAGTCTCGGAAAATCAGGAGCCACAGAGAGCGTGCCCCAAGTCTGTACAAACTCACATTAAATTCTCGCCTAAACCCTGAACTGCACTTGCCTTGTCTAGTAGCTGGAAACTTGTAAAGGCTGAGCAGTGAACTCTCTGCCATCCACTGCACGGGAGACCAAATTTGGAGCTTGCCTCTGACCAAGTTGGAAGGATCTGGTAAACGCTAGGCTTTCCAGGGGCGCCTGGGTGGCTCAGTTGGTTAAAGCCTCTGCTTTCGGCTCAGGTCATGATCCCAGGGTCCTGGGATCAAGCCCCGCATCGGGCTCTCTGCTCGGCGGGGAGCCTGCCTCCTCCTCTCTCTCTGCCTACTTGTGATCTCTGTTAAATAAATAAATAAAATCTTTAAATATATATATATGTATGTTTAAAAAAAGTAGTTTCAGAGTGGAATGTTTTCCCGGGCACATTGCCTGTTTCAGTGGGGATTTGGTTACGTCAAAATACCAGTTCTCAGGAATTCTTTATGTTGTCGCTTCTGAGTGAATCGTCTTAGAGCCAGCTGGAATATGCTTCGATTTTGAAACTGGAAATATTTGCTGCTGAACTAAGACTAAACTATCTCTGCTAGCCAACCATGATTATACAATAAAGCAAAGATGAGAAATGGCAGCTTTGAAAGCAGGTTGCTGTTGTTTTTATTAGAAACGAAGAACGCAAACAGTCCAACAGCTCCCCCTTCCCCACCTTGACAAACACAGTTCCAGATTTTTAACTTTGGGGCAACTTGAATTCTATCAACCATTGCTTCGTTTCCATGTTCACTTTGTTTTTATTTTTGTTTTTTAATTTATTTGACAGATGGAGATCACAAGTAGGCAGAGAGGCAGGCAGAGAGAGAGGAGGAAGCAGGCTCCCCGCTGAGCAGAGAGCCCGATGCGGGACTCGATCCCAGGACCCTGAGATCATGACCTGAGCCGAAGGCAGAGGCTTTAACCCACTGAGCCACCCAGGTGCACCTCTATGTTCACTTTGTAAATGGGGATTTAATTTATGCTTGAAGCCAAAGACAGGTTTGTTTTAGTATTGCCATTAGTTTTAGGGGAAATGTTTTAGAACTAAGATATAACCTTTACTCCTTGTGGCCCTTGTAGGGTTTTGGTGGAAAGCCCAGTGTTTTTTTTTTTTTTTTAAAGATTTTATTTATTCATTTGACAGACAGGATCACAAGTAGGCAGAGAGGCAGGTAGAGAGAGAGGGAGAAGCAGGCTCCCCGCTGAGCAGAGAGCCTGATGCGGGGCTGGATCCCAGGACCCTGGGATCTCGACCTGAGCCAAAGGCAAAGGCTTTAACCCACTGAGCCACCCAGGTGCCCCTTGATCCTTTTATTTTCTAATCTTTCTCTCCACTTTATTTTTAACTCTGTTGTTTTGTTCTGATTTGAGGAGTTTTTCTTAAATGGATCTTCAACTATTCTATCAGTTTAATTTCTGCTTATACTAGTTTTATATTCTAAGAGTTCTTTTCTGTTTTATGAGTATGTCTTTCTATAGAATCATCTTTATTACATAGATATATTTTCCATTTGTGTCTTGGAGAATATTAGTTATTGTTTTGCTTATTTTCTTTTTTAATGTTCCCTGTATTGCTTTTGTCTCCTGAGTCATAGTACTTTAATTTTCTTGATCCATGCAAGATTTAGGCTCTGTGAGATTGTTCACAAGTAAACAAAAAATAAGCATGAGTTGTTAAAATAACAAGTGGAGGGTTGCCTGGGTGGCTCAGTCAGTTAAGCATCTAAGCCTTCAGCTCCAAGTCAAGATCAAAGAGTCTTGGGATCAAGTCCCACATCTGGCTCCCTGCTCAGTGGGGAGTGTGCTTCTCCCTCCCCTGCTCCCCCTGCTTGTAATCCCTTGCGCTCACTGTCAAATAAATAAAATCTTTTTTAAAACATAAATCAGGATATAAAATACCAAGTGGATTGGGCTAAGTCTAACTTTTGACTGAGAACTAAAAAAACCCTTTCTATTAAAAATCTCCGAGTCTTAGAACTTAAATAAACACATATCAAAATAAATACCTCTAAAATTTCTGCAGGAAGCTGATTAAAAACTACCGATAAAAGACTTGTGTGCTATTTTTAAACTGTGAAGCCTAAATTTACTTCCTGTGCCTAAAAAAAGCTGCATTGATTTCTTGAGCGTTCTTTTTTTTTTGACATGATCTGCCCTAACTGTGACCCAAATCAAGAAGTATGCATCTTAAGAAATAAAAAAAGCTGGGAATGAAATTTGGAATTTCAATAGTCGCTTGTACTGGTACTTTTAAGATTTTATTTCAGAGCTTTTAAACTTTATTTGCGGCAAGACCTTGATGACCTGTCATCTTACAGTAAAATCTTCTAAGTCAGTAAATAAAACATACAAAGTTGCTGGACCTAGAAACATATTGATAACGATCTGGTCCACGAATCAGCTTGACAGAAGCAAACATACTTGAAGTGATATAATTTATGACTTCCTCCGAAGCAGGACAGGCTCTAGACTTATTTGCGACAGAAATGAAGTGAACTAAAGAGTTTGTTTAAACATAACGCTGTGCAGTGACTGTTTCTTGACAGACCGGCCAGATCTCAGGTTTCCGACCCCATCCTGTGGCCCTTCAAGGCAGTTCCTTTCACCCACAGGGATGTTTTGTGCCTGAAGCTCCAATCAAGTGTTTGTGTTTAATGTCTTTTGATCTCCTAGATATGGACCCTCCCTTCAAACCTCTGGGACCTCCCTGAGGAAGGTGCAAAGGGTCCCAGCACGAGGACCACGCTTAAACAAGATGCTGTTGTTATCACTGAGGGACATGCTGTTGTTATCACCGAGGGACACTGATACCCTTGCTTGGTAAAAAGCTACAAGTGGTGAATGTTGGTAAAAACCAACACACCTGAAAGAAAACAACCCAAACCAAAACAACAACAACAAAACCAAAAAACACAACTCACTCACACATATTCTTGCTTTTGTGGAAAATACTTATATAGAGTGGTTTTCTTTGTTTAGAGTAGAAACTGTTTCAGGAACTGGTTTCTTCACTGATATCAGTTTTTATTCTATAATAAAATTTTTGCTTTAAAAATAAAGTGGAAAGGGATGCCTGTGTAGCCAAGAGACTGCCTTTGGCTCAGGTCATGATCCTGGAGTCCCAGGATTGAGTCCCACATCAGGCTCCCTGCTCAGCAGGGAGTCTGCTTCTTTCTCTGTCCCTCCCTCCTCTCTCTCTCTTTCTCTCTCTCTCTCTCTCTCTCTCGCTCGCTCAAATAAATAAATAAAATCTTTAAAAAACAAACAAAGATTTATTTATTTAATTTTAGAGAGAGCAACAGCACAAGCAGGGGGAGGGGCAGAGGGAGGGAGAGAGAGAGAATCTCAAGCAGATTCCCCACTAAGTGCAGAGTGGAAGGCAGGGCTTGATCTCATGACCCCGAGATCATGATTTCATGAGCTGAAATCAAAAGTCGGACAGAGCCACCCAGGCGCCCCTTGCAGGGGAATTTTCATGTCTTCTTCCAGTTTTCATTTTTTTTTTTTTTTTGGATTTTTATTTATTTGACAGACAGAGATCACAAGTAGGCAGAAAGGCAGGCAGAGAGAGAGGAGGAAGCAGGCTCCATCCCAGGGCCCTGGTATCGTGACCTAAGCCGAAAGCAGAGGTTTTAAGCCACTGGGCACCCAGGCGCCCCCTTCATTTTTAAGATGGACAGGTCTGCCCTCAGTCTAATTGCTCTTCTTTTGTAGGTCATTTCTCTTTTCTCCCTGGCTGCTTTTAAGTTTGCTTTGTCTTTGGCATTCTGCAGTTTTGCTACTTTGTGTCTCAATGTGATTGTCTTTTAACTTGCCCTGCTTGGCATTCATTGTCCCTTCTTTATCTGTGGATTTTATCTTTAATCCATTGTGGAAAGTACTCAGCCACGACTTTGCAAAAAATGGCCTCTCCTTCAAACTCTTTATTCTCTACTTCTTAGACTCTACTTAGATATATATTGGACTTTCTTGTCCTTTCCATCATATCTCTTAGTCTGTCATTAACATCTCCTATCTCATGTCTTTGTGCTACATTCTGAGTGATTTTTGCAGATTTCATGCCAGTTTCCCAAATCTTTCTTTAGTTCTGATACACAGGTGAACTTATTTGCTTCTTTAAAAAATGTACATTAATGATTACTATGTTCACTTTCAACATTTTCTAATATTCCTCATCAATTTTTGTTCATTTTTGTGATTCTGTATCCTTTCCTGTATCCTTTCCATACATAATTATTTTATATTCAAGCTGATATTGCCAATTTCTGAAACCCTCAAAAGTCTAAACATATTATTGCTTTTTCTGCTAATTCTCATTTGAGGGGGTTCATTTTTCATGTGGTTATGAGCTGGTATTTTGTGAGAAACCTGGGTGCCTAAATTGAAGATGCTTCCTCCAGAGATGATTTGTGTTCTTCTGGGATTGGATGGCACTATTGCCCTGAGACCATTCTGGTCCCTTCCCAGTTTCTCTGGTTAATATTCTAGTTTCTGGGGACGCCTGCGTGGCTCAGTTGGTTAAGCGGCTGCCTTTGGCTCAGGTCATGATCCCAGCGTCCTGGGATGGAGTCCCATATTGGGCTCCTTGCTCAGCAGGGAGCCTGCTTGTCCCTCCACCTCTGCCTGCCTCTCTGTCTGCCTGTGCTCTCTCTCTCTCTCTCTCTCTAACTAATAAATAAATAAAATCTTTAAAAAAATATATTCTAGTTTCTGGTTCAGCTCAGCCCCAAGGTCACTGGTCCAGGGCTTTGTCTTCTTGTGGCTATGCTGAAGGTAGATTTGCCTTTGGGCCAGTTTTGCCTTTCACAGATGTTTATTGTTCCTATTTGTAATCAGGTATCTCTTAAAAGGAGGTGGGAGTGTTTGGAGATCTGTTCTTCCCATTGCAACAGCAGTTTAAAAACCTTGCCTTAAGCATGATGGAGTTGTTTCAAATCAAAAGGGCTTGCCAAAGGATCTAGTCTACCATCATATCCTCTTCTTGATTTCCTCCCTGCTTTTTTTTTTTTTAACCTACCTGTTTTCATTCTGAAGTATTTTTTTTTTTTTTTAGGAACATCCTGCTACTTCTCTGAATTTTCTTTTTCAGTCCTTCTCTCTCCCACATCTCCATTTTTCTTTTCCACCCTTTTAAGTATTTTAAAGTATTTAAAGAGTTTTCCAGAATCCCAGTTCTCCTTTCTTAGTTTATCTCATCCACACCCTTGGACTTTAACTATAGTTCCAGGGTTTACAGCCCTTCCAACCCTAAATTATAAATTTGTTTCAAATTATCCTCTCATAACCTCCTTTTGGATTTTCCTCAAATTCAAAATTTTCACAGTTGCCCTTATGATCTCTCCCATACAGCATCTACAAATCTGCTTCTCTTCCAACATTTCCCAACTCCGTTTTGGACACCACTGTCCACCACTCACCTAAGCTGGATGGGCCTGTCAAAAAAAACCACCTAAATATCCCTTAAATTCTGTCCCTTTCTCTTCTGTTCCCATCATCCCTGCAGTCGGATCCTCATCATTTCTTCCTGATCAATTGCCATCACCTGCCTCTCCTTCTCTTGCCTCCAGACTCACTGCTGAAATTTGCCCTGCCCCCTGCTGCTTTCCTGATGTTCTGAAATAGATAAGAACACATCACTCTTCTGTGGGAAATCATCACCAGTTCCTCCATCAATGCATGGTAAGTCCTAGACTTCATAATTGGGCATATAAGACCTCCATGATGTAACTCTAAAAGCTTTTTACTTTTCTGCCTATTTTTCTTTCTACTGCAAGAGGGCCATGAGCATAACTATCTTGTTTACTTTGGCATTATTCTGGTGCCAAGCGGGGGGCGGATACCTCATAGAAATGGATACATCATTGCCTCATCTCTCATGCTTCTGATTCATGGACCCTCTTGCTAGGCAATCTGGACTTTTTTTTTTTTTTTTTTTGCAGTAACCCAAGTTTTTTCCTCCTCTCACGACTCTAGACTAGTTACTATTTACTCATTTATTTACACAAACCCATTAGTTTATCTTGGAATTACCAACTAACTGGTACTTATTAGGTTCTCTGAATGAATAAATGAAAACAAACTTAGAAGTGCGGCCTAGGAGGTAACACATACCTGAGCAGTTGACTGACACGAGGGTCTGCAATCCGAGAGCAAATTTCCCCCAGGTGGTATATGCATAAGCAAATTAAGTACCGGTCAACATGTATCTTTCTTCTGCCCTCTCCAAGTCTGCAAACCAGATTTAACGAATCAAATTCTTTTGTAGAACGAATCCAAGCAAAACCAAAACAGAATAAAGGGCAAACAAACCAACTTCCGGCAAAAAACAAAACTGTAAAGGTAACCAAGACTTTCTCAAGCCCCAAATACAAAGAACGCTAGCTCTCCAGCCTCCCGGGTGTTAACGGAAGCCCGGCCCGGAGGAAGGCGGGGCTTGCAGAACGGGGCGGGATATGTCCGGGTTAACCACGCCCCCCGTGGGCGGGGTGTAAGCGGGCAGGAAGCGCGGAAGCCTGCGCACGCCCCCGCCGTTTCCTAGGAGACGAAACACACAGGACGCCAGAGCTTCACAAGGGAGCGAAAGAGGTAAGCGGCGGGTGCCGGGCAGGTAATCCCGAGCGGGCTGTGGGGCCGCCACCCTCTGTCCGATCCAGCCCGAGCCTGTCCTGAGAGGCCCGCCCGGCATGTCCCCTCGGTGCCGCGTCCTACCAGGGCCAACCTCCGCCGAGAGAAGGGTCCTGGACACTGGTAGGGAGAGAGACGGGAGGGAGAAGGACCCGGGGGGCGAGGGCGAAGCGGAGGGAGGGTCCTTCTGCGCTTACCTCGTTCCTTACTCTCCGACGTCTCCTGGGCCACTTTTCCGTGTTCCTAGACGGTGGGGTAGACTCCGGGAGGGAGGAAGACGGCGGGCATCCCTCAGCATCCCCCGCCCCCGAACCTCTCCGTCTTGACCCCCTACACCCCTAACCCTTTCCCCTCCACACCCCACCTCCACCGCTCGCTCTACTGCCAGGAGTTGGGAGTGATTGGAGTGAGGGAGAGTGAGGAGTCGGAAGCGGGATCGCGTCTCTGGAAGGTAGCGGAATTGAGTTCAGAACTACTACAAAATAAAAAAGGAAGGGAAAGAAAGAAAACTGGCTCTAAAATCTGCCCTCATTCGTGCATCCCAAATGACTCCCAAAGGAATCCCGGCGCAGGATGGCCTTGAGGGGCTCCCAGCAGTAACTCCGCCAAGCCGGCTGCCGGGGTGCCAGGGGATCACCCGCCGGCGGCCGGACCCACAGGGCCCGGGGACGACCCGTTCCGGTACGTGGGCAGGACCCCGGCCCCAGGAGTCTTTTAAAGGGCCTTAGTTTGTGAAATTATTTAGATAATAATTTTAAAAGAGCAGACACCTGTCCTAATGATAACGAAATTCTTTGAATCCAAGTAACGAATTACTCTCCAGCCTTCGGACTTTCCTTTACGCCCGCCATCCCCCAGTTCACCGCAGCGTCTGGGCAAGGGACAACCCCACCACCACCGCCGCCAACCAACGCGGCCCCTTAACTGCCTGTGCAAAGCTGGCCTTGCGCAAGGTTGTTTGATCTCTGCGTCGGGGTGGTTTTTTGTTTTGTTTAGTTTCAGAATAATGTGTGAATGTTAGCACGAAGCACAATGCCGGTGTTTTTTTAAACACGCAATCTTTGTTGTTCCACTCTAAAAGCTCTCCTTTCAATTTCTGTAAAACATGCGTCTTGGTGACTTTGAGACCTTTTTTTGTTTTGCTCTTAAACAACTTAGTGATTTTTAAAACGTTAATATTTTTTAAAAACGTTAATGCCAGCGTTGGAGTGATACCGTTCCAGTAGGCTCTGTAAAGACAAGGTGAAGATTTCCAAAGGTTATCTGTTCATGACTGGCAGACACAAGTTTTACCCTCCATTTGTCCTCTGTGTTAATCTTCTTTAATCCTGTCTAAATCCCTTTTAGCTGGCAGTAGCCTTTGAGAATACAGCTTAAGTTTGCAGTAATTGCGCATTTAAATACATGGTAATTGTGCACTTAGATTAAAAACAGGAAAACTATAATGGGAGAGAAATTATAAGGGTATTTGTTTAATGTAGGTCTATAATTGAGGCTCTAAATCTCTTTCTTTAAATCAAACTATAATGTTGTTTAGCCATAGGAGAGTCACTAAATATTGTAGGTTAATTGTAGAAAATTCCAAGTTCCTAACGGTTCTGCTAAATTAAAGATCATAGTTGTATTACATTTACTTGTGTCCTGCCTTGTTGCTTGTATGTACCTATAAATGGAAATATACATAGAGTTGGCCCTTGAACAACACAGGGATTAGGGGTGCGAACCTCCACATGGTCAAAAATTCTAGTATAATTTTTGACTCACCAATAGCCTAATAGCCCACTGTCCACCAGAAACCTTACTGAAGGCATAAACAGTTAATTAACACATATTTTGTATATGTATTATGTGCTGTATTCTTCCAATAAAGTAAGCTAGACAAAAGAACATGTTATTAAGAAAATCAGAGAAAATACATTTACAGTACTGTCTGGTATTGATCGGAAAAAATCCGCATGTAAAGGGACCTGTACAGTTGAAGCCCATGTTGTTCAAGAGTCAGCTGTAGAGATGGAAATATTTACATACATAAGAGGTCATGTTATGGGCGCCTGGGTGGCTCAGTGGGTTAAGCTGCTGCCTTCAGCTCAGGTCATGATCTCAGGGTCCTGGGATCGAGTCCTGCATCAGGCTCTCTGCTCAGCAAGGAGCCTGCTTCCCTCTCTCTCTCTCTCTGCCTGCCTCTCTGCCTACTTGTGATCTCTCTCTCTCTGTCAAATAAATAAAGAGGTCATGTTACTACATCTCTGTTTGTCAGAATTTGTCTTCTGTAGATCAACAGAGAAGAATAAATGTAACCTGTAGAGAAATATTGTTGTGTGTGAACTGAGGACCCATAGGCAGCCTCTGTTTTCTTAACTTAGACCTATTGCTTTGGACTAGTAATTGGTTTAGCAGTTTGCTATGGTGCACCGGTTAAAGTAGTTGTTTATGTGGCAGCAGTGAATAGAAACATGGGAATTATGATTAAAAAACAAAGTCTTCACCTGGATATCTGTGCCTCTTTACATGAGGCCGTTGTCTTTATATTTTCAAGGAGGATGCAGGGACAGCTGGAGTGGTCAGCTTCTAACCCTGGAAAACTATTTCATAATTAATATGGCTCAAAAAAGTCCTCTCTAAGGTTTTTGTTTGGGAGTATAGTATGTAAACTTGTTTTACTTAAAGATTAGGTAGGCTTAAACTGGACAGATTCTCTGAAAGCCACAAATCAGACCTTTTAAAAATCTTTATCGTATCCATAATCTTCATCACTCCACCCCTTAAATGACAGAAGCTGAGAAATGGCTGGGTCCCATGTTTATTCTTCCCTGGATATAAGTAGACCCTATGCTATAGCCACCCTCACTTGAAACAAATTGTGTTTCCGTGTTTATTTGGAAAGTGGTTGGTTAGGCTTGGCATGAAGTTTCTACAGTTTCCTCTCCAAAAATGATTGGGTTTCCAGGCCAATGCAGAAAGTCATCAATGAGTGATCTGTCGTGCTGATAATACTGGTGATGGTGGTGGTTGATGGTCTTAATAGTGGAAGATAAAGAGATAATTCCATTTTTAGCGGCTAAGTCACTGCGAGGTAAAATTTTGACTGTTTCTTGCAACCTCTCACCTCTGCATTTCGGTTCCCACCCGGCCAGCTCCCTCTTTCATTCCCTTCTCAAGCAAAAGGTCCTTTTCCAGAATTGCCTACATTACTTCCTGCCTATCAGACCCTCAGTGCTTGTCCTCAGTTAGGTATTAACATGAAAGGAAAGATGATGCTATTA
This sequence comes from Taxidea taxus jeffersonii, assembly GCA_003697995.1. Lineage (NCBI taxonomy): Eukaryota > Metazoa > Chordata > Mammalia > Carnivora > Mustelidae > Taxidea > Taxidea taxus. The sequence goes on along the minus strand of RCUC01144736.1, from coordinate 6,723 downwards.
CCCCACTGAATTTCTGAATTAAGAAATTAGTTGTCTTAGCTCTACTTCCTCCCTTCCTCCTGCACTACTTTCTTCTCCTCCACTGCTTCTGGCCTATTATTTTTATAGTGTCCTTCTGGGTATAGAGCCAGATGCAGCCTCGGGGTCTAGTAGGGGTAAGGAGTACCATTCGCAATTTCCATTCGGTCATTAGCATTTTGGTATTTTAGGGTGAGGATTCACCTAAAATTCCTAACCCATCCCTAACACCTAAAGGATTCCTTTAGGGTTAGGAATCTTTAAGTGGAGGTGGGGAGGGTAGGTTTCATTGTGGGGCAGACTCTGCATGGTTTTGAAGGAAAATGGGGTGCAGTTCCTTTGGCTGCATCAGTGATTGTGAAAGCCAGTAAGAATGGGTTCTTTAGAAGTTGGGGACTACCCTACAAAAACCAAGCAGCCTCAAACCTAATGCAAGTACTAGACTGACTCCATCATTGATTCTCTGATTGATTATCGACACATTATATTATAGATTACAATCCCACTGGTAGGATGAATACTGTGGCCTTACAGACAAATATTCTCTCTATTGTTACTTAACCAGAAGGGATCAGTAAACCTGTAGACAGCACTTTTCCTTAAAAGGGAGGTGTATGCCACCTTAAGTGAGACGAGCTAGAAAAGAGGTCAAACAAACAATTTAACCCTTCCATAACAAATTGCAAAATATTTAGATTTAATAAAATTCTAAATAATAAGTGCATTTCAGTTCATGTTTTGTTTAATCATAACACATAGTACAAAAAACAACCCAGAGGTGCCCAGTTGGAAGAGCACGTGATTCGGGAGCCATGGGGTCATGAGTTCAGGCCCCATGTTGGATGTAGAGATTGTTCCAAAATAAAATCTAAAAATAAAACAAACCCAAAAGATCTCTCAAAAACAAATTTCCTTATGCAGATAAAGGAGAAAATTAAGAAAAACAAATACATGTGTGGGCCAGGAACCATGGGGATGGGGTGTTGACTTCCTTTCTTTAAATGCCTTAATATTTTGATTCCATGTGTATGTATATTGTAAAGATCATTTATAGAAAACTCCAATTTCAGGCAAATGGGAAATCATTTGCTGGCATCCGTTGCTCAGACTTAAGCTGAAAAAGAATACCTAAATAGATACAGAATCTACTATTGTGATCTCTTTTTTAAGATCCTGGCCACAGTTAGCACAGCCTACATTAATTCACACATGACTTTCAAGGGGATATTATCTGTATGAAGTAAAATAAACGATACCCTAATATACCCCCACCCTGTTCCTTAAAAGTCCCACAGAGTTCTTCCCACCTTTCCTGTGGACGAACACATTCCCGTAATAGGAAACAACATAGTTTTATTGTCCTTCCTTGCACTTTTGCTTCTTCGTCCTGGAAGCCTGCTTTTGGAAGTCATAGGTACTTTGATGTCCTGTGGGTCTGAAATTTCTGCATATGATAGAGAAACAATTTCTATAATTTTATTTGCTGGCAACGAAACAGTACTACAGTGAAGGCAAAGCAATCTTTGAATGAAGCATCAAATTATAAAAGGCATTTGAAAACAAATTATTTGAATGGTGCCAAGCATTTTGTTACCATCTGGAACTCAGCATAAAGCCTTGTAACAGAATGACAGAGATTTTTAAAAGCAATGTAAGAATGAAATGAGAAGCAGTTCCTTGAAACAGAAGTAAGAGGGAATAAGAGGAGGAAACTACTAAATGTCATAATGGGGTACACAGGAAAGCCAGCACTGTGTTCTGTTTTTCTTCAGTTGCAGTAATACAATCAGGACCTACTGAAACATGTACCTTTCTAATATATACGGACCCACAGCCCCTCATCTGCAGTTTCAAAATTCACAAAGCTCTGAACAATGAACATTAAAATAAATTTGGGCAACATTGCAACGTAACATGAGCTACATGATGTGATGCCCGTGTTTATTTTTTACTTTGTGGACTTTATTTTATTTTACTTCATGGACTTTCATCAGTTTCCTGCAGCTACATTAAGATGCTGCTTGGGTATCCACCATATTACTTTTCTGAAATGTACGGATTCCTGGATTCCGCACACATCCGACCCAGGGGTTTCACGTAAGGGATCATGGGCCAAATTAAATGTAATGCAAAAAAGTGATTCAAGGAATGGATATTATAGTTGTCTGATTTTCCAATGTCTGATTTGGAATAATACAGATTATATTCAGTATAAAAGGAATCCTAAAAATCATTAAGCCTGTATTTACTGAATATAATGCGATAAATAGCACAGCATCATGTAAATGAAGCAGTCATGAATGAATATTATCAGTCTTTTGTATGTGAACCCCATTCCACATAGCACAAAGGACTTACTGACAAATGTTTAACCTACCGGTATGTATATTAATAATTCTTCCCTGTGCTTATGAAATGAAATTTCTTTAATGAAATTTTCTTCTTGTTCTGTTTTTTTGTTTTTTTTTAATAGGGTGTTCATAGGAATGGAAGCACTGTTTCCTTGCCAGATTCCATATCACTCTATCTCATGAACCTTTGTAATCCTGGGGAAGAGCCTGTGTCTAATGATGACAAACTTGTCACCAGTGTAGCAACAGTAGTCTGAGGGGAAGAAACAAAAAAAAAAAACAAAACAAAAATCAAGAAGCGTTTACATTTATACTCAACAAAGAAGTCATTTCAACCGACAACTTCTGTTGCACTGTGTTTCCAAGATGAACCGATACACAACCATGAGACAGCTGGGGGACGGCACCTACGGGAGTGTGCTGATGGGCAAGAGTAACGAATCTGGGGAGCTGGTGGCCATCAAAAGGTACCGTGTGCGACGCTGCCGAGCTTGGAGCGCTGATCTTCCCTTTTCTTTAGAAAGAGTTCTGGTGTAGCCCCCCGCGCTTGTTTAGCTGATGGGGGAATGCCACTCCCGAGGGACGCCCCCAGGAGTTCTGCTTGTCCCCACGTACATGGATTGAGTTTTCTGGTTTGTCTGGCTCTACACATAGGAGCCGAAACTGAAGGTCATGTTTGGAAATTGTTTAGAATTTAAAGTTGAGTGCAGGGCAGAGTTTGTTATTTCCTTAAAACGACGGGATCAGCTGGTGTTCATAATATGAAACTGAGTTCTGAATGGTATGTGCTGTTCTCCTAAGCTTACCAATGAAATAGAACTAACTTTTTTTAAAATTTATTGATTTATCTATTTACTTGACAGAGAGAGATCACAAGTAGGCAGAGAGGCAGGCAGAGAGAGAGGGAGGAAGCAGGCTCCCTGCGGAGCAGAGAACCAGATATGGGGCTCAATCCCAGGACGGTGGGATCATGACCCAAGCTGAAGGCAGAGGCTTTAACTCACTGAGCCACCCAGGCGCCCCTAGAATTAACTATTATTAGCTTAGTTACTTCTTCTGAATCTACAGTATTTGTTATCTGGTATACATTAATAAATTACCCCAAGTGAAAACAAACCCATTCTGAATTCACAGTTTCTGGGGGGTCAGGAATTTAGGAGTAGCTCAGCCGGATGGTTCTGGCTCCAGGTGTCTCCTGAGGTGGCAGTCAGCTGAAGGCCCGCCCCGGACTGCAGCATCCCCTGGAAGGTGGCTCCCTTAGTGGATTTGGGCTGCTGTACCGAATTACCAATTACCGCAGATGGGTGGCTTAAACAGAGATTTCTTTCTTCACGGTTCTGACAGGTTCGTGCTCACAGATGACGCTTTCAGCAGGGGCAGTTTCTTCTGCGGCCTCTCTCTGTGACTCATAGATGGCTGTCTTCTCCCTGTGTCCTCACAGGATCTTCTTCTGTGTGCTAGTCTGTGGCCTAATCTCTTCTTCTTTAAGGACACTAGTAATACAGGATTAGGACCCACCCTAAAGACCTCATTGAATCTTAACTGATTCTTTAGAGTCTGTCTCTAAATATCATCACACTTGGATATTTATAACTTCAACATATGGATTTGGTGGGGGCAATTTAGCCAAGAAGAGGCTGCTGTAACAAGGTTTAAGCCACAGACTGTGTGTGGCTTCAACAAGGCAAACTTACAGATCTACAGTTTTGGAGGCTAGAAGTCTAAGATCAAGGTGTCAGCACGGTTGGTTCCTTCTGAGGATCTATTCTAGGTCTTTCTCCTTGGCTAATGGATGGCATTTTCTCTCCATGTCTCTTCTACATGCTCTTCCCTCTGTGCTTGTCTCTGTATCCAAATCTACCCTTTTTATAAGAACAGTCATCCTGGATTCAGGTTCACCTTAATTTCATTTTAACTTCACTGCTTCTGTAAAGACACTGTCTCTAAATTAGGTCGCATCTGAGGTACTGGGGGTTAGGACTTCAGCATATGAATTTGTGTGTGGAGTGAGTGGGGGGGACACAGGTTAGCCCACAACACAACACTCACTCACATGGTTGACAAGTGGCCTGTTCGCAAGGGCTTCTACAGAGGATTGCGTGAGTCCTCTCACGACATGGCAGTCGGATTCCTCCAGAATGAGTCCTGGAGACCGATTACCACATCAACCAACTGATGACAGCCTAAAATTTAAAATGCTTTAACAAATGCTTACCAACTGTTAAAAACTTTGAAATATCTAATGGATTACACGTACAAGGACATAACTTTATAAAATATTGTCGATAGCCATTATTGTCAAATAAATGTACAATATGCAATAACTGAAATGAAGTATTTACCGAATGGGCTTAATAAAATTCAATACCCACTCATGACTGGGGGAAAAAAGCTCTTAGCAAATAGGAATAAAAAGAAACTTCCCAGGGCACCTGTGTGGCTCAGTGGGTTGGGCCACTGCCTTCGGCTGGGTCATGATCTCGGGGTCCTGGGATCGAGTTCTGCATCGGGCTCTCTCCTGGGGCGGGGGAGCCTGCTTCTCTCTCTCTCTCTCTCTCTCTCTGCCTACTTGTGATCTCTGCCTGTCAAATAAATAAATAAATAAAAATCTAAAAAAAAAAAAAATAGAAACTTCCCTAACCTGGTAAGACTTATACAATTCGTCATCTTTATGTGAAATAGTAGAAGGACTGCTGGTAAAGTTGCTTTTAAGACCAGACTGCCTGCTATATTCCTACTAATTAAGATTACTTTAATGATCCTAATGAATGCAATAAGAGAAAAAAAAAAGAGGTATCAGTATTAGCCAAAATGAGATGAAACCATCCTTATTTATAAATTAAATCATTGTATAAACATGCAAATACTTCATTATGCATAAATAAATTTATACATATATTTAGTAGATATGCTGCTGAAGCAAGCACTATATATAAATGTTTTTAAAGAACCAGAGGGGCGCCTGGGTGGCTCAGTGGGTTAAAGCCACTGCCTTCGGCTCGGGTCATGATCCCAGGGTCCTGGGATCGAGCCCCGCATCGGGCTCTCTGCTCTGCGGACAGCCTGCTTCCTCCTCTCTCTCTCTGCCTACTTGTGATCTCTATCAAATAAATAAATAAAATCTTAATAAAGAATCAGAAAGACAAATTTATAATTCATGAAAGCTGTGGCTTCTAGGGAGGGGGTTAAAAAAATGAGAATGAGCTTAGGTCTGGTGGAGTCATGTAAGGTTACTATCATTGTTCTGTTTTATTTAACAAAATGCGGATTTGTGGATGGCAAAATCATGTGTTTGTTTCACTGTTCCATTTCACAAGACAGGGAACTGAGCCTCACCAGCATAGATCTAGATAAAGCCTTGAAAGCATTGAAGGCTCCAAAACTGTAAGAGGTCTGAGGGCTGAGAAGAAGCCGTAAGTATATAATTTGGGAATGCTTTGTTATATGAAATAGAAAACCTAACCCAAAATAACTTAGACGGGGATTTTTCTCACATAAGAAAAAGTCTTGGAGCACCTGGGTGGCTCAGTGGGTTAAAGCCTCTGCCTTCAGCTCAGGTCATGATCCCAGGGTCCTGGGATTGAGCCCCAGTTCGGGCTCTCTGCTGGGCAGGGAGCCTGCTTCCCCCCACCCCTCTGCCCGCCTCTCTGCCTACTTGTGATCTCTGTCTGTCAAATAAATAAAAAAATCTTAAAAAAAAAAAAAAAAGTCTTGAGGTGGGCAGCCCAGGGCCAGTACCTTGTCCATACTGTTAACACAGACATAGGTTCTTCTGTCTTCAAAACATAGCTGCCACATCCCTCTCCAGAAGACTTCTGGTTACTTGTCATTGGCCAGACGTGTGTCACATCGCTCACCTGGCTATAAGGTAGGCTGGGAAACCGAGTACTTAGCTGGGCGTTTGTATCCCTGTAGAGAAGCTGTGATAATAAAGACAAAGAGAAGAGTGGCTTTGGACAGTCAACTCAGTGTCTGCCACTCTCAGTATCTACCGTGTGCTAGATGGTGTTCCTAACTTCAGTAAGGACATGGCAAAAATGAATGAGAAGGGGAGGGATCATGGGGAACACTTGAAAAAATTTCAGTATTCATTCAGCACACACTTGTGAAGCTCCTACACTGGTGCTCAGAACAAATGGGAAGGAGACAGAGGAGTTACGATGTGGCGAGGAAGACTGACAAATTAGACAAGTGACAATATAAAATACAGTTAAGTCCTATGATGGGGGAATAACGGTCCTAGTGGAGCACAGAGAAATGATGCCGAAGAGGTATGCTGGAAGACTTCCCATAGAATGAGAGAATGAGAAAAGAATATCAAGAAAAAGAGGAGGTGGGGACCTGGTGGCTCAGT
>ML105262.1:57647-85130 GCA_003697995.1 Taxidea taxus jeffersonii | reverse complement strand
AAAAAATTTTAAAAAAAGAAATCTTCATCAAAGTTCAAAATGGTGTCCTTAATAACATATCCCTCTGTACCTAAATCAGAGGTAGAAATAATCCTAGAAATGCCATGATTCTGACCCATTACATACATTCTCAGGTTTCTGGCCTTTACAAAGGGGTTCATAGCCTTCAAAACAGTCAAGGTTTTAGGAAGTGTTTTATATTACTTACAACTTGAGAAATATGTATTACTAAGGAGGGAAAACACACCATTTAAAAATATTATATAGGTTTGTGCTTGTGTTTTACTTAATTTTACATGTGGGGACCAAACTGTTGCTTCAAGGTGCCTGAGTGTCTCAGTTGGTTAAGCATCTGCCTTTGGCTCAGGTCATGATCTCAGGGTCCTTGGACCGTCCTGAGTCAGGTTCCCTGCTCAGTGGAGAACCTGCTTCTTCTCCCTCTGCCTTTCCTCACCCATCTCATGCTCTCTCTCTCTCACTTGATCTCACACTCTGTATCTCAAATAAATAATTAGTCTTTAAAGAAAATCATTGCTTCATCCTAAAAAGTAAATACAATGGCCTGGAGACCTAGTGATCAGAGTTCACGAGGTTGTCCACTTACACACAGTACTCAGCCAACTGGTGGCTCTCCTAGGGTAGACTGGATGATCACACAAAATGCTTTGGTTTTAAGAATGTTTAGCAGCTCTGCATTTCCTTCCCAAGGATTCCTTCATTTCCTTCCCAAAGAGGACTTTGAAGTTGCATTCATCATTATTTCCCTTGAGTTTATCATTTTTCTACCTGTGTGTCACCTTAAAATGTAAATTTTCCTGAAAGTGGTCTCATTTAACAGTTTGGGTAGGGGGCACCTGTGTGGCTCAGTGCGTTAAGTGTCTCACTTTTGATTTTGGCTCAGGTCATGATCTCAGGGCTGTGGGATCAAGCCCCACAATGGGCTCCAAGCTGGACTTAAAGCCTGCTTAAGAATCTCTCTCTCCCTCTGTCTCTCCCCCCACCCCACTTGTGCACACACTCTCTCTCACTCTCTCTAAAAAACAACAACAAAAAATACCCCTCAAAAATTTAAATAAAGCAAAGCAAAAGAAAAAAAAATGGGAATTAGTTCATGAATTCCCTTTCTTGCATGACTGTCTACACTTAGAGCGGTATGGAGACCCCTTAGATGGAAAGTTGAGGATAGAGAGTTGAGCTGGGTCTGCAGAGTGGGGACCACTGTGATCTTCCATTACTTTCCCAAGCTCTCAAGACTAATTATGCCAACAAATATAAACATTCTGGAGTAAGAGAAGAAAGAAAACAAGCATGTTGTATTGATTTTGATGCAGGTGCATTTATGTACATTTTGAGAGGGAACCTTAACCACATCTAGGAATGGGGTGTTTAAGACAAACCCCCTGAGTTTTGCTTCTGGTTTTCAACATCCATATAATCCTTACTACTTACAATGAACTTTTATGTAGTTTCAATCCTCACAACCACTCTGTGAGGTAGGCAGTTTTCAGTTATTAATTCTAATGAGGCATTTTCTCCATCAACACTGAAGGATGCCAAGAAAACTTTGCCTTTAGATCTAGTTTCCATGTATTGAAAGAATACAAGTTTTTTTAACTGTTTTTTCTAACTTTAGTTTCAGAAATTACATTAAACATTTCTTTTTTTCAGTCTGTCTTTTACTGAGAAGATAAAATATATCTGAAAGATGCCTTTGGATTCTTTTGAGATTTGCTCTAAGCAACACTTTGAGTGGAGAGAAGTGTTTCTTTGTTTGGCTCACATTCTTTCAGGAGCAAGTGCGTGCTGACTCTCCAGCTGTAGGTATTCTGAAGATGAGTGCTGGGTTCTTGCCTTTGGAACCAAACACATCATGATTTAAGTTTGAAGAACTTGGAGTCGTCAGGCTGAGTTCACTTGTAGGTATGGTAGGGCTGTTCTTCAAAGTTACACTTGCCACAGGGTCTAACTGTTCTACTGTATCTTTTACAGGTCATCCATATTTTTGGATTTGTTTTTTTGTACTTTTTTACAATTTTCCCTTCTTTAAAACAGTGTATAGTTTCTCCTAAAAACTTCGGTATTTTGGGTGTTAGTTTGGGCTTCAGTTTCAGGAGCAATCTAAAGTAATCCAGAGCCAGCAACTGGAAACAGTGTGGACACTTTTGTTCAGCAATGCTCTTATCATCATGTGATGATTGGTAGGTCCGGGGAGGTGGTGGGCTGGCCTGGGCTGTTATCTTATAGTTTCAGGGAGGCAGCCACTAGGTAAAGCTTCTGCCTTTTTTATTTTTAAGATTTTATTCATTTTTTTGAGAGAGAGTGAGGGAAAGAGAGAGAAGGAACAGGGAGGAGGAACAGAGGGAGAGGGAGAAGCAGAAGCAGACTCCCCAACCCAGCAAGGAGCCCCACGTGGGACTCGATCCCAGGATCCTGAGATTATGACCTGAGCCCAAGGCAGACACTTAATGGACTGAGCCACTCAGGGACCCCAAGCTTCTGCCTCTTTAGCTCCCCTTCCATGCAGCTCAGACCTGGTGAGATAGGGAGAATCCTCCAAAAGGGGGCTTTCCAGGATGTTCCTTATTTGTGAAATAGTATTTCTGTGGTTTCTTAAGGTTCTTGTGCCTCAAATGCCTTATCTGTAAAATGATAATAATAGTACCCACCTCACATGGCTGTTGTGAAAATTAATTGACACAAAGATTTATAACAGCGCCTAGGCAAATAATAACATCCTAATAACTCATAGCTAATATTGTTATAATCACATTTAATCTCAAGGAGTTCTGTATTCTTTTTTTTTTTTTAAGATTTTTATTTATATGACAGACAGAGATCACAAGTAGGCAGAGAAGCAGGCAGAGAGAGAGGAGGAAGCAGGCTCCCTGTTGAGCAGAGAGCCATATGCGGGGCTCGATCCCAGAACCCTGGGATCAATACCTGAGCCGAAGGCAGAGGCTTTAACCCACTGAGCCACACAAGCGCCCCAAGGAGTTCTGTATTCTTATCCACATTTTGGCAGAAGAAGAGACCACAGAAGCATTCAAGTCCCTGGTCTTTATATAGCCATGGGCTGAAGCAACAGAGCCAAGACCTAATCAATTATCAACCATATGTTGCTAGAGCACCCTGCCCCACACGTGATTAATGGACTCTTGGCTTTTCCTGCCTCATTTTGTGTTCCTGATTTATGTCTTTGCATTTTATCGTGAGTAATATGTTTACAGAAAGTTAGAAAATTATATCGTGGGGAAAAAAAAGAGAGAGAGAGAGAGCAGAAGTGAGAGGGGCAGGTGTATATGAGTTACAGCAAGATTTTTTGTGTCAGTTTAGCTCAGTACTTCCAGTATATTCTGCCATCCAGCCACAGTGAAATCTCTCTTAGTTAAAGGCAGAAATCCAAATGACTTCTAATTCATTCCAATTTTCAAATAGAAGATTTTACTGGACTCATGCAAACACAGACTATGTTGTTACATACATAAACAAATAAAAAAAGACAAGGCCCAGATTTAAAGCAAACATACTTCTTAGGGAAAATGATCACCAAAAGTTCTTGTACACTGAAATTTAAATTGCATGGTGAACTTGGACTACTAATATTTCTCATGCTGTTGCTTTGCAAAATGATAGCACCTTCCATTCACTAGAGATAAAAAGTGACTATGAACCTCTAAAAAGTTAAATGCAGGTGCAAAGCTGTTGGTGCCAGCCTGGGATATAAACTTTATATGTCCATGAAGATGGTCCACAAACCCTGACTGTGACACCATGTTGTTAGGATAACTTAAGAAATCTTAAGTCCAGGGAAAAGGATTTATTTTTTTGCGCTCCCAATGCTTACAGTGTTTTTAGTTGAGCACAGCCAAGAGAAGAAACAGCAAAGTAATTAAGATGACGTCTAAAACCCAGATTAGTTCAGCTTGCTTCTTAGAATAGTTAATATTAACCGACTTTTACATTTAGATTCACTTAACTTGGCAAATGCCATGAAAACTAAATCACATAAGCTTTTCTCCACTGATACTTTTTCTACAACTGGGAAAAAATGTCCTAGCTTAAGAAATACTTTAATTTTGAGATGTTTTACAAAGAGTTAGACTACAAAATTTTTTTTTAAATGACCTTATGAACAATAACCCAACATTGTGTTGAAAAACATTGTCTTGAAAAATAGTTTCAAGAAGCAATCGATTATTTGAACAAGTGAAAAAAACGAGTAGCATAATTACACCTCCACATATTTCCCCTCAAATGAGTGGGCAGTGACTATTTTTAATAGATATTTTCATTGATTTTGTTATCCTATTGGACAGCTTAGGAAATGTCAGAAGATACTCTTTCTAGCATTCGAATGCAACTTAGCATGCTGGATCTATGTCAGGAGCCCAGGTTCCTCGTGGCTCAGTTCAAAGACACATAGATGATAACTTATGAAACGCCAGAACTTCAAGGAGGCAATTTCATACTAACCACTACAGACCCAATTATTTGGTTTCAAGTATTTTGAAATTGTATGGATTGCATAGATTTGAATGGACAGCAAAGTAGTGGGTTTGACAGTCGACCTCTCCTCCCACCGCTCGTACACCGTTTTGATGATTCGTCCTGAAAAATCAGAAGTAGAAAAGAAGTTCCTCTTATAGTGATTATGTAGCACCGCACAGAACCCTAGAAACGCATGGCCTATGTGAGGCAGGCTCAAAGAGGCATACAGTTCAAGAAAAAACAAAACAAACAAACAAAACAAAATAGTTAAAAAGTCATTTTATACAAACTCCATCCTTGGTTTTCATGCTTAGAAATACATGCGATTTAATAGATAGTCCATGCCAACCTTTGTAAAAGTCCAGTTTCCCTTCCTAAATATGTCCTCTCACATCCTCCTTTATATGCCCAAACTTTGAGTTTTTGAAGTCATTGAGGGCAAATTAGCTGTATCATTCACAGGTGCCCATGATCTAAGTATTTTGTATTATCAGCAATCTTCACCCAGTTACTAAAACATTCCCATTTTTTGCAGATGGGTTAACTGAAAAATGTAACTTGCCCAGATTTATATAGCCAAGATACTCAAAATGTTTGATTTCAAAATCCATTCTTTAAAACCACTGTGTGTGTTTCCTCTCATTATTTAAAAAAGCCCAATTCTGTAATTTGAAAGAAAACCTATTTCAAAATATTTCTAATCATTAGCTCAAATTCACTGACAAATGTGTTTGTTTACTCCTCTGTTCCTCTCTCCTTCTCTCTCTCTCTCTCTCATACACACACACATACCCATGCATTCTGGCATACAAATGCATACATACATATATATGTTTTTCCTTCATTATCTCAAGTTTTTATGTGTGCTTAATTTTAAAAATGGACTGTTTCCTTGCTTTGAAAAAAATCTAGCTGATAATCATTCCATTTGAAATGGTAATTGTTAACTTTGCGTTCTTACTTCTGGAGTCACAAAACTATTTTTTTTTAAACCTCAGGTTTGCATTATTTTTCCATCTGTGCCAAGCCTCTCCTGTGCAGGAGCCAGGGTAAAAAGAAGATTATTTAAGAGGAAGATAATAAATAGGAGAATAAGGGTTCATGTTTAATGCATTCAATTCTTCAAATTTTCCATTATTATTTTATATATGTTTTGGTAAAGAACAGTACAGAATAATTTAATATAAAATGTTCACTAAAATTTGACAATAAAAAGTGAAAATCTGATTGCAAAAGTCATTCTTTTTGACTAGCTGAAAAAGAAAACTTAAAAAATTTTTTTCAAAATATTTAAAAAGCAGTGTTTCAATGGTCTCAAGTGTTAGAAAAGAAATTTTTCATAAAAGTTCAAAGGATTTAGTTCTTCTGCCACTTCCCTAAACAAAATTAGCAACAAATTAGTTTACTTTTGAATCAGGAAAGAATAAACAAATGAATTGTATTCCAAGACACCCACTTAATATAAAAAAACTGATGTCAGAAAGTAGCACCCTAACAGAAAATTTGCTTGTAAATACAAGTATTTATACATTTCCAGACAGCCATTCATGGCCAACAACTTTAGAGTCAACCATTATTATATTAAAATATGGTCTTTATTTGTGGAAAGAAATATTTTAATATACTCTCATGGTGATATTGAGACCAGTGTCTCAGTTCACTGGTATGTCCACCAACAAGGAAGCTCCTCTGAAGCTTTGTCCAAACTTTGTACTGGGATTTCACTATCTAGGCATAATGATTAAATTATTGGCCAGGTGCTTGAACTCAGTCTCCAGGCCCCCTAACTTTCCCAGGGGTCAGGCTGGCCTAAAGTTACAACGCTCAGTTCACACAGTTAATCCTTCTAGTGACCAACCCCCCTCTTGAAGCCCAGGACACATCCCCAGGCACATACCACATCATTTCACTAGCATAACAAAGGAACACCTGTTAACAGAAAATTCCAAGAGTTTTCGAAGTTCTATGTCAAGAACTGGGGATAAAGATTAGCTATATTTTTATTATACTGCAAATGCCCATTATGTGTTTATTTTCTCTAGTCTCATCACTGATATAGAGCTTTTAATATTTTGTTCTGCCATATACACTTTAATATTCTTACTTTTTTGTGGTTGTTTTTGAGATTACTTTCCAAGGCAATATATTCTTTACATAAAATTCTTATATGATATTTTAGAGAGAGCATGAGGGTGAGCACAAGAGTCACTATAATTAAATGAAAAGAAAAAAAAAGAGAAAAACAATTCATTCTAAAGGCACAAGAATACTTTTCTACTGGTAGCTTAAAATTAATTAATTAGAGTTAATATAGGCTAGGGCTGAGATTAGAATAGACCAAGGTTCCAGGAACTTTAGTCTCAACTACTACCCAACTCTAGAGATGAGAAACCTAAAGGACAAGCAGAGGTATTAGATGAAGCACTTAGGTGTGCCAATGGGTTCCTGATATCATGAACATTCTGTGAAACTCCAGGTCAAACAGCCATGGAAGCTTTTCAGAGCAGAAGAGGATGCCAGCATCCTCACAGAAACCAAGGGGGGCCTTATGGGATAGTTTAGCAACCAGAGAAGCAAAATAACTGTGCTTAGCATGGAAGCCCATGGTCAGCCCTCTGCTACCTGAGAAGAGCCAGAGTCCCAGACAGCCATAACTTGAAGCATTCAGTGATTGACAAGGGTGTCAGTGCTCTCCACGTAGGAAATGCTTTACTGCCTGGTCTTTCCTGAAACCTACATCTCTTCATTTCAGCTTGTCACCAGAGTTGCAGTCGGACCTGATCCACATCTTCCTCATTCTCAACTGCCTTATACTTAGTCCTAACTTATCCACAAACTAGACCGTTGGTCCACAACTTAGGCTACACTTCTGAATCGACAGGCAGAGCTTTAAAAATGTTCGTGCCTGAGTCTACCTTCAGGCTAATTAGAATCCCAAGAATTAAAGCTTGTGTGTGTGTATTTGTGCGTGTGTGTATGTATCTTCAAACTGTCTGGTGTTTTCATGTCTATCACTGCACTGATCTGACAGGATCAGCCTTGCCATGTAGTAGTTACAAAAGCAACATAAATCAATAGCAACATTATGTTTAGTTTGAATTCTGTGGCAAGGTATCAGACTGAATTTAACTCAACTGCTCAGTGCATGAATTTGAAATGAATGACCAGAAACCATTTTTTGAAAAGTAGTAGATAATCTCCCAGAGCAAGATAGTAAATTTCTGTCTCTTAACATTAGGGAAAGCTACAGAGTATCATTCATATCAGGCCCATAATATCTTTTGTGAAATATATTAGCACTGCACAGTACCAGATGCCCCTACATTGCAGAAATTGGTACAAGATCAATTAGGAAGGAAAAAAAAAAACCAAAACAGAGCAATAGAATTATAGTTGTTGAAGTCAGAAAGCCTTTAGACTATAATGACTGATTTTTTTTTAACAAGGAAGACTAAAAGAGAGAATGTTTTCCAATTAGTGTATCACTTCTAATATGGATAAGCTGACTAAGCCAATTAGGTATGGATCAAAGAAGGATGCAACCTGATAGAGGTGATTCAGACTGATTCATTACTCTTTCACTCTTTGAAAGATTTTTATTAGTGCTCATCATTCTGGAATGATACCGCCTACTGTTCTAGGCACTGAGGATAGAGTGATTGAGATACGTGACATAGTCCCTGGCCTTCTGGAATCTACATTTGTCTACAGGAGTCAGATGAGAAACAAAGAATACAAAATACATGTTAGGTAGTAATAAATGCTATGAAGATCACTAAAACAGAATAAAGGGATAAAGGATGATGGAGGGAGATGGTGATTTAGAACAGGTTGGTAATGAGGATTTATCAGAATGGGTGAAGTTAGCCAGAGATCCGAATGAAAGAGTAAGGCATACAAATATCTAACATAAAGGCATTTGAGGCAGAAAAAACAGAAGGCTCAATGGCCTTAAGGAAGGAACGAGCTTAGAAGTTTAAGAGCCACAGAAGTTTATGCCTAAAATAGAGCAAGCGAGGTAGAAAACAATAGAAGACACAGTTTGAGAGACAGCAAAGGGCCAGGTCATGCAAGACCTAATGGGACCAAAATAACCCTGGAAAAAGAAGAAATGGAAATAGAGCTAAGCCCTTGTTTATAATTACCCCAAAATGATTCACTCTAATAGTAGTTTTACACAGTTTTAATAACTATTATCTATAAATAAGTGGTACATGGTCAAACAGTTTAGGAAATCATTGATTAAAAAACATATAGTATGTTTCTTTGATGTAATACCTCTAAGGGCATTTCATAATCTGACTTGGGTTCATTCTAAGACAGAGTCTGTCATCTGAGTTTTTTAAAAATTTATTATCCTTGATAATCTTTTTTTCATAGATTAACTCCGACGACTAGAGTTTGGCCAAACAGCATAAAAAGATCCATGTGGAATGAAATGAGTGGCTGACACAAAACTCAGATCTGTAGTTTCATCCAAATGTTGTTACTTGTCAAAGGAATGTACAGAGACAGGAGCATTTAAGAAATAAATTAGAGAGGCGCCTGGGTGGCTCAGTGGGTTAGGGCCTCTGCCTTGGACTCAGGTCATGATCTCAGGATCCTGGGATCAAGCCCCACATTGGGCTCTCTGCTCGGCGGGGAGCCTGCTTCCTCCTCTCTCTCTGCCTGCTTGTGATCTCTCTCTGTCAACTAAATAAATGAAATCTTAAAAAAAAAAAAAAAAAAAGAAAGAAAGAAATTAGAGTACCTGGCAAGAAGTTTTGTTAAGGATATTCACCTTTTATAAGGACTGACTAACCAAGTAAAAAAATGCAACAAATATTCAGTTCTTCCAATATTTCTTCTGCCCTGTTCCTCTTCTCCTGTGCTTTCAACTGCATACATGTCAGTCTGTTTGGTACTATTCCCCAGCTCTTGAGTGCTCTTTCCCTTTGGGTAATTTCTATAGAATTCTGTAGTTCACTGGTACTTGTTTTGGTTGTGTTGAGTCTATGAATACTCCGCTCATAGGAAATCTTCATTCTCTGTTATGTGGCTTTTATTTCTAATATTTCTATTTTTCTTAAAGTTTTTCTTGGCTAAAATTACCACCTGATCTTGCATACTGCCCAGTTGTTCCATTAGAGCCTTTAACATATTAATCACGGCTCTGAAATTCACTGTTAGATGTTCCGGGACTTGGTCATACCTGATTCTGGTTTGGTTTGTTTACTTCTTTAGGAGAGAGAATGTTTTGTCCTGCCTTTTTGTGTGCTTCCTAACTTTAGTTGTTGGAAGCCAGGCATCTCTTTGAAAATTATAGAGATGAAGGTAGATACTTTCTGTAACTCTTGGAAATGGGCATGCCTTTTCTTCCAGTAGACCTTTAGTGTACAGAGTTGAGTTAATTTAATTAGGAGTCAAGCTGGGTTTGCAGTTTGTTGTGTTATAGTCACTTTTAGGATACCACAGTTTTAATCCTCTAGAAGTATATTTAGGATGAAAAATAGTTTGTCAGTGGGCTTTCTTTAGTGGCTTCTCTTTTTGCTTTTGGTCTTCTCTGTGAGCTATGCCTCAGAGAGGGTCTGTCTCTTGCCTTCTTGCCTACAAGGGTCATATTACTAGAAATTCGCTAAACTTTCGTGTGTGTGTGTGTGTGTGTGTGTGTGTGTAGGGGTGTAATCTCTGTTCTGAATAAGCTTTAGTCTTACGTAGTCACCATACCCTTGGTCCGAGGGTATGTAGCAGTCTCATTTCACTGTTTGCCCCACAGCTGTATGCCCACCCCCACCCCACACACATAGATTAATGGGTTTGTCCATGATAATTTTTTTCCCCATAGGTTGTCTCCCATAAGGGAGGTAGTGTAGAAGGATCTTGGTGAATTTCCTCACTTCTCCTGCCCTAGCTACTATTTCCCTTCTCCAGTTCTATACAAGGGAGACTTACTTGGGATTTTGTCTGTATTTCTCTGAGTGCCCAGTCAGATTTATAAAGAAAAATTCTGCAAGAAGATGTGAACTTCCTCTGTTCCTGGGCTCCCACGGTCTTCACTCTAGCTGGGCAGGGCATGTAGACTTTACACCGATTTTCCCATCACTGAGCCTGAATTCTTGCTGGCTGCATCTTGCCCTGAGGAGGCAGTGCAGGCATTTCATCTCTTCTCGCTCGTACCCACCTCTCCTGAGATTCAGGGCCAGTTGCTTGCCTTGCTCAGATCTCTGGTGAGGAGTTCCAGAAAAGTTATGAACTTGCTGTTTTTCTGTTTTTGGCTGTTGTAAGGTTCAAAGCTATACTCATTTCAACTCTCTTTATGTGCATATGGAAACCAATCAAAAGAGTAAAAAAAAAATCCTGCTGAGGTTACTGAGGCAATCTCTAGTCTATTCATGGTAGAAAAACAATAGTTTTCTCAAATGATTATCATACCTAAAAGTGTCATAATATAATCAATAACAAACATCAAGGATAAGACCATTTTCTTTACAGAGTCAGCCATTTATAGGAATGATGACTCAAGGCCTTATGGTTATGTGGACAAGAGCTAGGCAGGGCAATTATTTTTGGTTGTTAGCTTCTCCTAGGGGGCACATGTTTCCCCTGAGCCAAAGCAGGGGAGATGTCATATTTGCTTTCATACTCTTCTCCCATCTACTTAAACCTGAGCTTATAATTAAGATGATTTTTTTTAAATTAAACTTCTCTTATTTTATTACAAGTGTTGGGGGTTAAGTTCTGCACAACCCATCTTTACTTTGGGTTTTCCATGTTCCACAAAATATTTCATTTGGGGTTTAAGGGAAGATACCCCGACTCCTCACTAAAGATACTGGTACCTAAAATTGGGAAGAAAACAAGCAGCATCCACTTGTTCACAAAATCTGCATCTCAGCTTTTCCACCTTTGAGATAGAGCATTCCACACTATGCAGGAGTGATAGTCTTTGTTATCAGTGGACTCTTCAGGGGGCCAGATCTATCAATATCAAGCCCCAAGCACTGCAAATCCCATTCACAGTGACCAGATATGCAGGGACAGAATCTGCTTTCCTGGCCCATGGGAGTATCCAGGGCATTCCAGTGTCCTATTTCCTCAATGAAAATGCACACCCACTCCGAGTATTGAATGCTATACCCTCTCCATCCCTATCTTTCTCCTCTTTCATGGTGCATTTCCTGTCCCACCACCTCTCTAGAACCTGGTCCAAGATTTGATCTTCACCTTTCCTGACCTGCCAATGACACTCATTTCCTCTAATACATTCTGTAACACTTGATTATATCCTGTGTTGTATCTTTCTCCAAACATTTCATGGATCATGTCATTCTAAAATTGCTAAAGTCCCTAAGGGGGAAAGCATGTCACTCTTACTTTGCATTCTCCGGCTGCCTTGTACGTTGTCCGGCATATAGCGAGTATGCGACAAATACTGAGCTGAAGGAAGTTTAAATTTCTGTATTGAAGAAAGAGAAAGAGTGGTATGAATGACATTAAGTCTAACAGGGGAGAAGAATCTGTTGACTATCATAGGTGCGAACTGAGGCTGAAATTCCTATAAAATCTACCCCCCCTCCCCGCGATTTCAGCTCTCCAGGGTTATCTGCCCGCCCTTGTGTCCCAGATGCCAAGGCGCGTTCCTGAGGCTGGGCTTCGTGCCTCTTCCTCGTGTCTTCTCTACGTCCGTGCAGAGGTTCCACTGTCTCATGGAAGGACTGCTGCAGATTCAACCCCTCCGCGCGTCCCCCGCGTCGCGGTGCCCAGGGAAAGGAGGCACCGCCGCAGGGGCCGTTGCAGCGATTTCAGGAAGCATCAGTGCATTGCCAGGGAATTAGCAGCCATCCAGAAGCACTTCGTGGCTCAGTGCGTTCCACTGTCGGATGTTAAGGGCAACTCAGAAATGGCCTGATGGAACGGCTCACAATGACAAATGTGACATCTGCCGCGGAGCCCGCCACGCAGCTGTCAGCGTCGTGTCCGTGGGGGCTGTGGCTGGCGCCCCGTTCTGCCCGGCTCCGGAACAGCACACTGTCTTGAGCTGGTTTATGGCTTCGTGTTTCCATCAGCGAATGGGTAGACAGTGCGTCCCTATGATAACAGAAGCTGGTGACAGCTTTTGTCACCCTTCTGCCAGGGAACATATGCTGGCGTGATGGAGGATTTGCGTACTATAAATTGCTACATGACCTCCGGCTTCTGCAGGTTTATGGTTGTTCCCAGCAAGATAGTCACTGCAAAATGGTTCAAAATTGCCTGCTGAGGATTCCCAATACACCGTTGCTGTCCAGCATGCCTTCCTGGATGGCCACGGAACGACCAGCCTATTTCACGGCCCAAAACATTGGATCGCTTGAGTAAAAAGGCTTATTCAACACTCGCTCAGTTTTGTCAGTGACCTTTCCTTGCTTGTAAGAAGAAAATGAAGCTAGATCTATTGTGTATCTGGCTTCAATTTACTGGCCAGAACATTACCAGTTATGTTTGGACTAATAATATCATCAAGCCTTTTCAGAATTTCAGGGGGGGGATAAACAAAATACAACCAGACAACAACAAAACCATCTATTTGATGCTGCCAGATCCTAGGGCTGCTGCTTTTTACTGGAAAGCGGAGACATTTGGCTGCCTGGAACTTGATTACATTCATATTCATTAAAGAGAGTTAAATGGATATTTCTGGGCAGGAATGTGGATATGATTAATTTTAAATTGAATCACAATGAGAAGATGGCCACTTAAAATGAATTTCCAAAATACTCTTTTGTTATGCTATTTTAAAGAAAACTCTAAGCAAACCCTTACATTCAAAAATAAGGTATACATTTAAATATAGTTTTCCCCTGAAGATAGTGTCAGCAAGCCAATTCCTGGAAATCCATAACATATGGTGTCTTGGAGAAGCTGTATTAGGCAGCGTGTAAAATTAATTTATGATTTTCATTAAAGAAACATGAATTTTACTTATTTGACACTAATACCCACATCCAGGAAATTTCAAACCCAGGGAATAAATGATCATTGTTCCACAAAGCTTGGGCTATTGACAACCATACTCCACTCCTGTCATTCCCGTTATTTCTGTCCTTAGTAGATGTCTGGGGTGCCACCAGGCTCTGCCTGCAGTCTGAAGTGAATGTCTAGGCAAAGTCCTGGGTAACCTTGTACGTCTACCTCCTTGTGCAGAATTCTCTCTCTCTCTCTCTCTCTCTCTCTGTCATTCTTTCTCTTTCTTTTCCTTCCTCTCTCCTCTTCTATGCCTTCCTATATATATATACATATGTATATATATATATATATATATATATATATATTTTTTTTATTTGCACACATTTATTTACACCGTTGGGTTCCTTTTACATACAATACTGGGCAGCTTATTTCATTGACTCCTAACAATGTATAAGGGTTATCTTACTACTTCTGTAAACACTGTGTTATTTCATTCAGTTTATCTGTAGGATGCAGGGTAGAGCTCTGTTGAATGGATATACATAATTTATTTTTTTAAAGAAATAGAATAAACATGTTTACATTTTAAAAATAATGCATACACAGGGTAAAAGGATATTGGGCTGCACAAAAGAGAGCAAAAGAGAAAGCAACAATCTGCATTTACTGCCAGCTGTCTTCTTCAGAGACCACAATGTTAACAATTCCTAGATTTTATGGTTGTTTCAGCTATAAGAAAAACAATTGTATCTTGTCATCTAAGCCCTAATTTGTCAGATTTATATTGTATCTCTTTATTGTCAAATCTCCCCCCACCACCGTGATGATGAGGAATTTAACAAATATACAATACTTCCCACTCCTTCTCTGCCTTTGGATTTGGATACTATTATTATTATTATCATTATTACTTTTTCATCATCATCCTCACTGTTATTATTAGCAGTATTACTTATAAACCTGGTGCTTGTTTTGATATTTTTAAATAACCCACTTAAATCACTACTGCTTGAGTTATCAAGTTCATCCAGTTTATTTTATGGTAAGATGATACTAGCTCTCATTACAGATAAGCCTCAAGTCTCAGAGGCTTAATACAATAAAAATTCATTTTTCACTCCCATCGTTGTTGTACTGGTCAGCTCTCCTGGAGGGCTTTTTTCTCCTCAAGGCTTTTATGCTATTTTCTTTCATATAAGAGTATTAAAAGTTTATGATAATTTCTCCGAGAGTCATTTTTGTCCCTTGAGAGGATTTTGCAGTGAACGTGTATGTCTTCAGCTTCAGAAAATTGGGAATATAATTTTTAACTATTCTTTTCTCTCATTGTGGCTATTTTCTATTTGACAACTTGTATCTCCACAACTCTTAATATTTCTACATTTTCAGGTTTTGGTGTCCTTATTTTTTCTAGGATTGATCTTACCACATTTCCTTTTTAAAATTCAGCCTTTAAATTCAGAATTTCTTCTATAATTTCAGAATCATATTTCAAATTTTTAAGGAATCATTTTTCTCTCATCTTGGTTTATATTTCCATTGCTGTATAAAATGTGTTTTTCAGTCTCTAGATTATATACTTAGAAAAATTACTTCTCAATCTCCAATTGGCCTATTTCTTCTATACCCAACTGTTCCAGTGGTTTCTTGTGACTATCTTTCATAGAATTGATTTTCTCAAATATCTGTTGATTTTCATAGTTGTCCATGTACATTATGAATGAAAGCGGTTGATGAGTGTGATGTGGCTTATGTTGCTTCCTCTAGTGTTGAGAACTCTTAGTTCTCCAGAAGGCCTCTTATTTGAATGGGAGAATGACCAGGAAACCCAGGTAAACTGAAGACAGTTACAGAAAGATTTCCTGTAAAGTGTGATAGAAAGTGATTTAGATTAGATTTCTCAGAAAGCAGGGTCTAAGATGTCGATAGGTATGAGGAAATTTATTGGAGACTGCATATCCTTGCATGCGCCAGTCATTGGAGGAGACAGGCTGCTAGAAGAAGGGCAACATGACTTTGGTGAGAAGCTTTGTTCAACCTAAGATGCTTCTCCAAACATGTAGGCAACTGAAGCCTATTCTTGGGTAATGGTCCCAGCATTGGGGGAATGAGTCCTTCAATCCAAAAGGGACTGTGCCATAACATGGTATCTATCACAAGAGCATGCAGACAATTTGGGAACTTCTATATTGTAAATGAGGTGGACTTTGGTGTGTGGTAGAACTTTTATTTTTCCACTTCTTTTTACTGGGGAAAACCAGTGATCAGTTCTGGCTCTGCTTCTTTCTTGGGCCATGCTGTCTTTACTAATGACCCCCTTCAATATGTAGCCTACTTCCTTTAGAAAGAATGTCACAATCTTCTTTTTGAGGTCAAAAGTAATAGCTAACAGCCATTCTATTTTTATAGAGAAGGGAGACAACTGCCTCAAAAAACACTTTATTAGATCATCCAATGGTCACACCAGAGTACCTATTATTGTTCCTTTCACTGAGTTACTCCAGAGTGGGGAGAGGCCCATATTTTCTTCTGATGTCTTGAGTTATGGCTTCATCTTTCTTCAAACATCAATCCCATCTGCTGTAGTCCATTCCTAGCATACTCCCTTGTGCTTCTGCATTATTATGACTTCTCTCTTTTTAAATATACATTTTCTTTCATTTCATCTGTGAGCAGGAAACCTATGAATCAAGTTCTCATTGTGATTGATTGCAAATGCCAAGCCAGCTCAGTAGGATGGAGTGAATATTGAAGGTTTCAGGCAGGCATCTACCTAGTTCTACCACTTGTGACCTATGTGACAAAAGGCCAATTATATACACTCCCTGACACTCAGTTTCTTTTTAAAGTGGGAATAATAATATGTACTAAATAAAGTTAACATAAGGATATAAAAATGTTTAGCACAATGCCTGGAACATAACCTGCATGGAATCGATGACTGTTCTCCCACAGCCTTTATGTCCCTCATAATGCTTATCAGTGTGCCTTGTATTCTCATGAAAAAGTAAAACTTTCAAACTTTAATAAAATCTAAAATCTATCAGAAGACCAGAGTGCAAAACATTTTAAGTACTTAGTGAGGCCCGGTATATTTTTAAAGTGACTGAATGATGTGACAGCTTCAGTAGTGCTGCATATAATATTACCACTGCTGACTACTACCTTGAGATTTCACAAAATGTCATATGTAATGGTGACAGCATTTTACCTTACAGCTTTCTTGCTTACACCTTTCCTTTTAATAATGTTTTATCTCTTATTCTTTATAAAATTGATTGATTAAAATAAAGATAAACTCGTTATTACCTAGAAGCAGGAGGTCAATCACAGAGTACTACAAGATATATTAAATTCAATTAGAGTTCCTCAGTTGTGATAGTTACATGGCATGAAAGAAATATCAGACGACATGGCCGTCTACTTGCCAGATATTTGACTTTGCTTTAAGCTCGTCACATTAACTTTTAGTCTCCTTGTCTTTGGGTCTAAAACCAGAATAATATGGTTTCCTGCATTAGCTTTCTTGGGCTACTATAAAAAAGTCCTACAAGTTGAGTGTCTTTAGCAGAAATTTATTCTCTCACAGCTCCAAAGCTACATGTCCAGCATCAAGGTGTTGGTGAGGTTGGTTCCTTCTGGAGGCTCTGTGGGAGAATCAGTCCTATGCTTCTCTTCTCACTGGTGATGGCCAGTGGTACTGGAAATTCCTTGGCTTGCAGAAGCATCACTCCAACCTCTGCTTCTGTCCTAATTTCCCTCATCTTAGACTGACACCAGATACTGGGTTAGGGCCTGTACCAATTCAGTATGGTCTCATCAGAACTTGATTACATCTGCCAAGACCATATTTCCACTTTCGGTTGCATTCACAAGTACCAGGGGTTAGGACTTGAACGTATCTTTTGAGGGAGCAAGTTTCAATGCATACTAAGTCCTAAACTTAAAAAAAAACAAAAAACAAAAAATTATAGTGGCTGTTTTGCTTAAGATGCTCTGTGTCATGAACCAGAAGCTCAAACAAGTAAAAAATGAAATATTTTGGGAAGGATTCTGGAACATCCTTCCATTGAGTTGGACACTATGAACAAAAGGAAATTGAGGACAGCGATGTTACTAAAATTGGGGAATTCTTTTTCCCATCTCTTTGCCCAACTACATAACACTGGTCCATTCTTCTCTCTAGTGGTAAGCAAGTTTTTTCTGTTTTCCATGTTGTGTAACAGAAGGGGGCTACCCAACATCTCCCCAGGGGAGAAGACAAAGGTCAAACAGAAAGTTTCCATGAATCCCTCAGTAGATAGAGTGGGCATGGGGAAGTAGGGACGGCCCTGGAAGCTCAAGGGAGTCTTGTCTACTAACCTTATTTTTCTCAGTGAGGAAGGAAGTGGGCTTATCTTCTGAGAGAAAAGAGATTTTGATGGTATAAAAAAAGTCAATATTAAAGTTTTGTAAAAGCTGTTTAGAGGATGAGAGTCAGTGATGAAGAACCATGGGGTTGAGGTTGTTGTTAATACCCAGACTGAGGCTGGACACCATGTGTGTTTAACAGACTGATCTCCTCAGATGTTTGTCATTGGTAGTGGTGAGGAACTCCAGTGTATCAGATGATTACTAGGTGAGTATATCAGACAATTACCAGATACGCCCTGCATTCTTGCATAAGCAACACAAGGGGACATTTTAAGTTCATTTAAGCGTGACCATTTGAGAGTATCTTCATGGTAAAATGGCTCATCACAAAAGGGATACCACATAAAAGTCAAAATTTTTTCTCTCATTTCTTTATAGTTATCTCTAATCCTTAAATTCTAAGGAAATACTATTATTTTTTCATAAGTCAGGGCTTCTAAGTGGGTTTTGGGTTACCGTTTTTAATAACAGGAACTCACACACACAAAAATACACTTTTCATTTCTAAATACGTATTATGTGTGCTCATTTCATCAGTGGACAAACTTAGATAAGAACCTTTTGCTCTTTTGTAAATCCAGCGACTTGCCAGAGTGAGCAGGGGGTGGCCCAAACTCTTGCCACACCAGTTCATTATTTTCTAACGAGTAAACTAAAAATTATCTGGGGGGGAGGGGGCTAAAACATTGAAAACCACTTTCTTGCCAAAACTTTGAGTTTTTTTAAATCTCTCCTTTGTTTATTTGTTTACAATGGACGGTCTAGATAGAGTATCACTTAAAGGTCAATGCAAAGAAAGCTGAAGCATAGTAAACTCCCTTCCTTATGACCTTGGCTTCTACATTTCCTTTTTTCTTATCTTTTCTATCTTCCCTTTAGATGAACTCTCCTTTCGATATTTTTCTAACCCCCCCATCCTGATAGCATCTTCCTCTCTCCAATCTTCCCTTTTTCATTCCCCCAAACAGCCCTAGGAAAGGTCTTTCCTAGACCTTTCTAAAAGCTCTGTTATAGGGATGTAATTAAAATCTACCAAGATCTTCTTTCCTCTCAGTGGGTATTTGTGTGCTCACAGACAGAGAAAACAGTGCCCTGTTCAATGTTCAACGTGGTTTCATTGATAAAGGAGGGGTAGAGGAACAGTGTGTGTGTGACGAATAGTTTTCATTGTTTTTTTAATTAATGTTCCATAAAGCAGTGTTCTCCAGGCAGAATATTTGATTGCAAAAACAGGAGACTTGTATTCTTCTCTCAGTTTTACATTGATTTTCTGTTCTGCTTGAGGCCTTTGTAGTTATGAATGTAAAAAATGTCTTAAAGAATCTGATTTTAGGGATGCCTGGGTGGCTCAGTTGGTTAAGCAGCTGCCTTCGGCTCAGGTCATGATCCAGGCGTCCTGGGATCGAGTCCCACATCGGGCTCCTTGCTTGACAGGGAGCCTGCTCCTCCCTCTGCCTCTGCCTGCCTCTCTGTCTGCCTGTGCTCGCTCTCTCTCTCTAACTAATAAATAAATAAAATCTTAAAAAAAAAATCTGATTTTATTTTATATAAATATTTTGGATGTGCTTCTTGATTGTGGTCATTGGAGTGGCCATTTGCCTTTTCCACTGAAAGGTGTGTGCGTGTAGGCTTCACATATAATTGTACATATTAAGCTTCCCAAGAAGTCATCAGCTTGTGGGTATTAAATGGGGCTGCAATAATGCCAACTACTGGATTTTATTCCTCTGAGATCATAATATAGGAGTCTTGGTGATTGTTTCAATTAAGCATGGTCAGCTGTCATGTGACTGATCACATGATGTCTGATATATTTTTTTTCTCCCCTTCCAACCCTCTGCTGGGCATCAGACACCACCATTTTTTTCCTATGGCATTTACTATTGCCTGATTCATCCATGACCTTAGCTGCTTAAGCAGTGAAATAAGTATTCCTTGTGTTTGGAGGTGGTAGGGAAGAGCATCACAATTCTTTCCTGTTCTGCTCTGTCAGAGTGGTCCTGAAGAAGAATCACTAGAGACTCAGTGTCCCAGACAGTTTTCAGGGAATAGCTGATTTGTTTTTTGTTAATAGTACTTCCCCACCCATTAGATTTTAGTCTCAGACACTATGATGTTCTCAGAATCCTATACATTTCTACTTGCTAAGACTGTATTCCTTCAAGGTTTTCATGCCCTTAGGATGTGTTCTCTCCTGGTGAGATCTGTCTAACCTAAGATGAAAGAGGCATTTCTGCAGTGACTATAATCTATACAATACCGATTCTGTATTCAGGGAAAATAGTAAAATAAATATAGATCTAAATGTGTGTGGGGGAGGGGATCTGTCCCAACATATGTTGCTTTTTATTAATTTATTTTTTATTTTTTAAAGGAGTTTCATTAGGAGAAAGACTGAGATCTTTTTTGTTGTTGTTGTTGTTTTTAAGATTTTGTTTATTTATTTGACAGAGAAAGAGATCACAAGCAGGCAGAGAGAGACAGAGGAGGAAGCAGGCTCCCCAATGAGTGGAGAGCCTGATGCGGGGCTCCATCCCAGGACTCTGGGATCATGACCTGAGCCGAGGGCAGAGGCTTTAACCCACTGAGCCACCCAGGCACCCCCCTTTGTTGCTTTTTAAACAGAAGTAACATTTGAAGTAAACAGAAGTAACATTGAAAAGTTGATCTCAAATTTATTGAAAAGTTAAAAAATATGAATACACATATATCATTTGCCCACATTCACCTATTTTTAATATTTTTTAAAGATTTTATTTATTTATTTGACAGACAGATCACAAGTAGGCCGAGAGGAAAGCAGAGAAAGAGAGAGGGATAAGCAGGCTCCCCACTAAGCAGAGAGCCCGATGTGGGGCTGGATCCCAGGACCCTGAGATCATGACCTGAGCCGAAGGCAGGGGCTTAACCCACTGAGCCACCCAGGTGCCCTGTATTCTAATTTTTTTCAAATAACGTGCTAATGTTCTTTATAATGTTTTTTCCCTTTAACACAGAATCTAGTCTAAGATCAGATACTATTGTGTATTTTTATATTTATATTCAGTTTTTATGTCTCTTTATTCTACTAGAATAATCTAGAATACATCCACAGGATACTTTGTATCTTATAACACTGGCTTTTTAAAAAAGGATATTCCTTTTGCATATGTCCAGTGTTTTTTGATAATTAGATTCCAGTTATGAATTGCTAGCCATATCACATCTGGGGTCACATAATATTTATCTGTCCTCCATTGGTGATATTAATTTTGAGCATTCTGCCAGGATGTTAGCCAATTTCTCCACTATATAGTTATATTTTCTCGTGCAACTGTAAGTGATTCATGTATAGACATTTTACAACCATGAGAATATCCTACTTCTCATCAAAATATTACCTTCAAATTCATATTCATTGATGATTATTGCCTGAACTAATTTTTACTATGATGTCTATAAAGTGATGATTTTCCATTTCCAATACCCACTACACATTTTACTTTTGGCATTCAACATTCTACTGTAAGCAAGGTAAGTGCTGGGTCTTAAATTAATCTGTATTATCAGACTTGAATTTGTATACTCACAATACACACATACACACACAGAACTGTATAAGAAACCATATCATATACATATATATGTATGCACACAAATACATATATATATACATACACACACATATATAATACATACATATATATAAAAACAATAAACCTTTATTTTTATATTATTTCCTAAAACTTTTATTGTTCTCATCTTGCTGGCTTGAAAATCTCAAAATGTTTTTTCCACTAGTTTAAGCCTAATCTCATCAAAGATCCAATATTGAAATCTCTAGTAAAGTTATTATTCTTAAACTATGATTAAAAAAATGCATTTGGAAAACATTTAGTGGTAACTATGAGTTGTTCATAGAGAAAATTAGAATGGAAACTCACTTGACACCAGAATTAAAGAAAAAAGACAAAATGGATTTTCTCTCTGCTCTACATCCATAAGACAAATAAACATGACTAATATTTGGACGAGTTACATAAAAATACAGTTCCTGATTTGGTAAAAAAAAAAAAAAAGTCGATACTCCTTTTTTCATTAATTATTACCTAATTTACACTGGGTTTATGTGAACTTAAACACTGATTTTAACATTAGATATGGCCCCGAAAAGGATAAAAAATACATTAATTTAAAAGAAGCATTTTAAGCACTTGGAAATAGACTAACCCCTTTGCTTTTAGTTGATGACTGTAGATTTGCCCTTCTGTCTTTTACCTTGTTCTTTCTGTTCCTTTAGTCATTAAAGTAAAATAAAAAAGAGGGCACTTAGTTCTACTTAATTCTATTGAATGCTTTGTCGTTTGACAGCTAAATGTCTCAATGGCGCCATTAGGTTCTTTCTGCTCCTCTCTTGCCTGGAACAATCCTTACAGTCTCCTGCCTATGCATCTGAGCGGCATGAAAAGCACTGACAAGGAGATGCATAAAGAAAGTAAATCCTTTTCTCAGAACATAATACTTTAATGTATTAACCTGAAAGTGCATGATAGTATAACTATTTTAAGCCCAAAGAGAAAGAACATGGCAAAAGAGTTTTTATTTTTAAGCCTGTTTAGCTAGATATCTTAGCTGAATCTTTGAGACTTAACACACAAATGTGCAGAAGTTCATACTCATATGAGCCTCTGTTTTAACAGAAGATAAGCAGTTTCTCCTTAAGCAAGAACACGGAATTGAGTTCATTAACTTAACCACGTACCATGGGAACTGGAGAGCCAGGCCAAAAAGAGGAATGACTGGTGCCAGTTCCATGAACTAATTACTGCCCTTACTTTCCTGGCTCTAGAGAGTAGTAAGGAGGCCTTAGGGCTGCAGAATCCCAAGCAATAGCAGGGTAGAAGCTGGAAGAAGCAGCAAGCTGGGAAGCAAGTTGGGGGGCGGGGTTAAAGTTGTCTTGGATGTGAAAGCTGAAAGGATGGCACAATCATAAATACCTTCGTTTTCACGTTACTAAAGCTTATTCCTCCCTCAGAACTCATCAGCAAACTGTGGTAGAGTAGGCAGACAGATTTGAGCAGGGAACAAATGCCTTCTGAGTGATTTTTTAAAAGGGGGCGGGGTTTAGAAACCAAATTCCAAACAGCTGGGAAAGACCCGAGGGGGATATCCATGTATTCTCTCCTATGACCACTGATCCACAGTAACTTATAGCCTCATTATAATACGTTTATTGTTTTGAAACCATGGCTCCATGGAGGGAGGCTGCCATAAGTCCAACAAGGACCACAGAGGACCAAAAACTTTCCCTCTTGACTGGTAGAAGGAATGCCTTAGATGATTGGAAGCAACTTCAGTAAGAGACCGCCCAAACTATGATCCACAATGTACACAAACATGACCAAAAAAGACACCCCTGACCCCGGTGTAATTGTCACCTCCGGGCCTGCCGATCTCCCACCTCGAGAGGGTTCCCTTGCTTTGAGCACTATTAAACACTTGCTTGCTTAAGAGTTTGGTTCCGAATTGTTTCTTGGTCAAACTCAAGAACTAAGGCCGTTAACAACTGTGGTCCAGAATTTGCTTTTTATGTTGTTGGGAAGACACAAAAGCACTAAGTGAGTCCTTGTAACGCAATGTATTGCACTGTTCTACCAAGACTCAGTCTCCCCTTTCTGGGAGACTTGCTTCCTCCTCACAGATGTCGCCAAAAGCAAAATAAGTTCACTCCCAGTTCATTGTTCTTGAGTTCTGACTGAAATGTGGCCTCATTAGATTAAACAAGGAGGCCATGAGGCTGATGCGTCTCTAATGCCTGTATGATCTGCATAAGCAAACCAGAACCAAAGCGTGTAAATGCCTCAAGGTTTGAAATCAAAACACCAAGGACTGTCAATCATAAACAGCCCACTAAGCTTTAAGCTGTAGCCAATCAACTAATTTCCTTGCTTTGTTTCTGCCTTTTCCTTATAAACGTCTCCCCTTAGCTCCTGTTTTTGGAGCATTCCTAACCATTTCTGGTTTGGCATTGCTTGATTTAAATAAGATCTTAAAATGTTTAGTACATCTCAGTTTATCTTTTAATAGCCTTAAGATTTTTGAAACACTGATATGAAAGATAAAACAAAATGCAGAGTTCTGTCTCACAAGAAGCAAAGGCTTAAACAGAATTTTGAGGATTGCCTTTGAGGGAGGAAGCACCACTCTGATCAAGTCTTCATTTATGTAAATATAGTTATTGCATCTTATCTCTGAGGAATACATTCCCAGACCCCCATGGGATGCCTCAAACCACAGATAGTACTGAACTCTGAATAGACTATTTTTTCCTATATACACATACATACCCATGAGAAAGTTTAATTTGTAAATGAGGCACAGTAAGAGATTCACAGCAGTAACTAATAATAAAACAGATTAATTATAATAATATACTGTAATAAAAGTTATGTGAATGTGGTCTCTGCCTCTCAAAATATTGTAGTGTATTGTATTGTACTCACCCCTCCTCCTGTGATGCCATGAGACAGTAAGATCTCGGGTGACCAGAAGTGAGGAGAATGACTCCGGAGTTGTGACAAACATTCCTTAGCCCATTACTGACCTAATGACGCTGTGTCAGAAGGAGGAGCAATTGCCTGATCTGTGACTGATTGCAGGTAAGTGAAACCAAAGACAGCAAAATCACGGATAAGAGGGGACTACTGTAGACCTTAAAGATCACAACAAGAAGGGCCTCCCTGAAATGCTCTGCTCCAAGAAGAAATAGCTGTAATAATCGAAAATGGTATCTGCGTATCATGTTGAACTACTTTTTATCTTGTTCCCTGGAGAGTGATTTTATTTTCTTCTAAGTGAGGATTGAAATTGTTCTGGGTCTAAACACTGTTGCTTGGGGTTTGTTTTGTTTTGAGGAGCTTGCTTTTTTTTTTTTTTTAAAGATTGTATTTATTTATTTAACAGATAGAGATCACAAGTAGGCAGAGAGGCAGGCAGAGAGAGAGGGGGAAGTAGGCTCCCCACTGAGCAGAGAGCCCGATGCGGGGCTCGATCCCAGGACTCTGAGATCATGACCTAAGCCTAAGGCAGAGGCTTTACCCACTAAGCCACCCAGGTGCCCCAAGGAGCTCTGCTGTTTATGTGTTTTCAGTTGTGTATAAGAGACTCAGAGCCCCACATCGGGCTCTCTGCTCAGCAGGGAGCCTGCCTCCCCACCTCTCTCTGCCTGCCTCTCTGCCTACTAGTGATCTCTGTCAAATAAATGTATAAAATCCTTAAAAAAAAAAAAAAAGAGAGAGAGAGAGAGAGACTCAGAGCCAAAGACCTGAAGATGAAGTCTCTCCTTTCATGGGGAACAGTGAGATGCTTATAAGAGGAGCTGGGCCAGGCCCTATTGGGAAGGAAGCACAGGTCCAGGGAGGGTAGCATCCTGGCCACTGGAGTTAGTTCCTGTGGTGCCCACAACACTGTTCTCACAGGCCACTCCTTATAGAAATAACCCTGCATTTGCTTCTGTTGAACAGCTTCCTGAGAAGTGGACAGCAAACAAAAAAAGCCAGAGCAGGAGAGCGACATAGGGGACTCTGCCCAAAACACAAGACACACAAATTTGGAGACCTGCCGAAATTCCAGTGATGGCAGCTGGGGGCTTGCTGGTGGGTAGCATCATATGGGCATTAATATGAGTGTGACTTTATTTTGCCACATGGATGAAGGCAGAGTTCCCACTTCCTTGTTCATTTAGGTAAATACTTGAAAGGTTTCTTTTCAATATGAATATCCTATCAGGGTGAGGCCCAGAGTTCAACAGTTTATTTTAAAACATGACATTCTGCCAACATTAGCCATGCATCTATTGTTCTGAAGTGGCTTAACAGTTTAGAAGAGCTATAACCTAACAGAACTCCCAATGAAGTCCATAAATAAGAAATGACACAGGAAGTTAAGGAACTTAGGGGAACAAGCAGGAAAATGAAAGAGAATGGAAATCAGGGTACTCTGGTGGGCACTTCTGTATCACCATAGAAGGTCATTGTGACAAATGGGATGCCTGGAAGGGGGAGGGCAGAGGATGAGTACAGAACCTACTGTAAGTATAAATTTCCTTTATACCATTTGGTCTCTGGTTGGTCTGGAATTTATAGTCACCACTAGTTTTTGAGAAAAGCTCACAAATTTTACCTAAAAACAAAAGTCCAATAAAAAGATAAGAAGTTTCTAGTTCATGGCAAAGCTTGTAACATTTCAAAGTTAAAACCTAGCCCCCAGTCAAAGGCCTCCAGAGAGATGGTCCAGCTAAGGAAGGGCAGGGCGCAGACTGATTCTGATGGCAGTTGAGAAGATGATAGGTTGTTGGAAAGAGATCGTCTTGCCTTGTCAAACCCCTGCCAGCCATAATGTAAAGGGACAGAAGTCATTAGTTTGCAGCGTTATTCTCTTTGTACCAATAAAACTTGTATTTACCTTTCTTTGCAAGCCTCATTGCTCTGTAACTCAGTGTCAGCCAGTGAGTGAGACCTGTCTTAGTAACAGTGACAACCACAAATTTCAGCAGCATAAATGTTACACACGTGCATCTGGTCTTCTGAAGGTGAATCGAGTTGAACTGTTTTCCAAGCTACACCTTTATTATCAGTTAAATACTGATGATCTTATATAGCCCAAAAGTTTGTAACATTTTATTTTCTAATAAGGGCAATCATACATTTAACTCAAAAAGGAAATTGAAGCTATAGCCTCTTGTTTAACTGAATCAATTGTTTGAGATCTGATCAAGGGGATTTTCCTCTGATTTGTTTGGATGCAATTTAGCAGTCAGCTGCTAAGTTCCTGGTCTTTGGAGAAGAGGCAAATTTAGCTTGAAACACCCAATTCTACAGGCTGTGTAAATCCAAAGCCCTCATCATGATTTTGAATTACTGTGGACTTATGTTCTCATGATCCACTTCCCTGGTGCTGCTCCTGCTATATCCCATCAAAACCCTAATGAGAATTTTTTTACATTAACTGATTAAAAAATCAATTTCAACAAACATTCAGTGAAATTATGGGACTTTACCAAAAGTGATATTTGATGGTTATGGAAGGAGTCACACTGTGCATAATTCAGTCGCCCAATGATCTGAATTTTCTTTTCTCCCACTCTATCTGCTTCCTGTCTTTGTCACTCCTTTCCTTTCTTATTTCTATGAAGAGAAAAATAAACTTCTTTCACAATAATGATACAGGGAGTATAGCAATCACCTTTAAAAAAAAAGAGATATAATTATCATATGACATTGTTAAGTTTAGGATGTAAAACATGTTGATTTTATACATTTATATATGATTACCATCACAGGGTTACCTAACAGCTCTAGCATGTCTTATAATTATCATGTCTTTTTTCTGATGAAAATGATTAAGATCTGGTCTCTTAACAACTTTGAAGTTTAAAATAAAATTTGTTGGGACACCTGGGTGGCTCAGTTGGTTAAGCGGCTGCCTTCGGCTCAGGTCATGATCCAAGCATCCTGGGATCGAGTCCCACATCGGGCTCCTTGCTCAGCAGGGAGCCTGCTTCTCCCTCTGCCTCTGCCTGCCACTCTGTCTGCCTGTGCTCGCTCCTGTGCTCTCTATCTGACAAATAAATAAATAAAATCTTTTTTTTTTTTTTAAAGATTTTATTTATTTATT
>ML105262.1:0-57247 GCA_003697995.1 Taxidea taxus jeffersonii | reverse complement strand
GATGTGGGACTCGATCCCAGGATGCTTGGATCATGACCTGAGCCGAAGGCAGCCGCTTAACCAACTGAGCCACCCAGGCGTCCCAAAATAAAATCTTTTAAAAAAAAATACAGTATTGTTGATTGTAATCACTATGTTGTGCATTAGAGCCCCAGAATTTGTTCATCTACTCCTTACAAGTTGTCCCTTAAGATTTTTTTTTTTTTGACACAGAGAGAGAGAGAGAAATCAAGCACAGGGGGAGATGCAGAGGGAGTCCAATGTGGGGCTCCAGCCCAGGACCCTGGGATCATGACCTGAGCTGAAGGCAGATGCTTAACCAACTGAGCTACCCACACACCCCACAAGTTTGTACCCTTAAACAACATGTCACCAATTTCTCCACCTCCTAACCCCTACAACCACCACTCTACTCTCTGTTTTCATTAGTTCAGCTGTTTTAGATTTCACATATAAGTGACATAATAGAGTTTTTTGTCTTTGTCCGACTTATCTCACTTAGCATATGCCCTCAAGTTCCATCCATATTGTCACAAATGGCAGGGATCTCCTTCTTTTTCATGGAAGAATAATATTCATACATATATATGTATACACACACATACATATGATATCTTCTTTATCTGTTCATCCATGACAGACATTTGGATTGTTTCCATATTTGGCAGCAATGCTGCAATAAATGTAGGAGTGCAGATATATTTTTGTGTGTGTCCTATTTTCATTTCCTTTGGATATATACCAAGAAATGGTATTGCTGAATTGTTAAGAGGTTCTATTTTTAATTTCTTCAGAAATCTCCACACTGTTTTCCATAGTGGCTGCACTAGTTTGCGTTCCCACCAGCAATGCTTGAGGGATCCTTTTCCTCCACATCCTCACCGATACTGGTTATCTCTTATCTTTTTGATATTAGTCATTCTGACATGTGTGAGGTGATATCTCATTGTGGTTTTGACTTACATCTCTGATGATTAGTGATGTTGAGTACCTTTTCATCTACCTGTTGGCCACCTCTATGCCTTCTTGAAAAAAGAGCCTCTGCCCATTTTTTTTTTTTTAATTGGATTGGTTGTTTACTTAGTCGCTGAGTTGTGTAAGTTCTATATATTTTGGAAATTAACCCCTTATCAAACATAATTTGCAAATATTTTCTCCTTTTCTATAAATTCTCTTTTCATTTTGTTGATAGTTTGTTTTGCTATGAAGGTTATTTTAAGTTTGATGTAGTTTCACTTACTGATTTTTGCTTTTATTGCTTTTGCTTTTGGCATCATATTAAAAAAAAAAATTCATGGCCAAGACCTAGATCAAGGAGCTTCTATGTTTCCTTCTAAAAGTTTTAGAGTATAAGATCTTATGTTTGTCTTTAATCCATTTCACATTAATTTTTGTAAGTGATGTAAATAAGGGTCAAAAATTTTTTTTTCCATGCAGTTATCCAGTTTTCTTGGCCATTTGTTTAAGAGACTATCATTTCCCCACTGAGTGTTCCTGGTTCCCCTGTCAAATTAGTTGACCATGTATGTTGGAGTTAGCAATCATGGCTTTGCCAACAACTACCTTTGTGACCTTTGGCAAATTGTTTAACTTCTCTGATACTTGATTTCCTGAAATCTTGAGTGGTTGGCATAATACCTGGCAGATGATAAGTGTTCATTTTAATCAGTTTCTCCCTTATTTTAGAATATCCTTTATCAATGTCTTTAAAATAGTATGAAAATCCAAGTTTGATGGCCAGGATCATCTTAGAGAAAATATATTCTTCCTGGTTGTAGATAGCTCTTCCACTAATTCTTTCGGTTTTTCAAAGTAAACAACAATATTATCTTTAAGTAATATTGAATTTGGAGATCAAACCTCCTCTCTTCTAAAAGTTTTACTTATTTCCTCTTTTGTTACTATCTTATGAATTTGCTCATAATGCAAGACTTCTAAAGTGAATTAGCTATAATGATGAAAAGAACTTAGTACTTTGAACAGCTAGGAAAAATTTTTATTATCTTTTTTTTTAATTTGTTATTTAATTATGATAAATATTTATTTATATTATATTTATTTTGTATATTAGAAATATTAAAAAGGCAATGGCAGTATTTTAGGAATCAGGAGATGTAAGTGATAATGACAAGAAGTAGGAAGAGATCTAAGGATGTCAAAATATGTTTTTGAAAAAAAATACTAGCAAAGCCCCCAAAATGGCTCTGTAATATATTTTGGACTATGGTGTTAACATTCAGGGCCTCTCAAACACAATTCCCAGACCACCGTAGAGAGGGCTACCTCAGACACAGCAGAGCAGTTAGCAGAAAAGCTCAGATGTCCACACTCTAACCACAGATTTCCCAATTGACTAGTCTGGGATGAACTCAAAATTTGTATTTTTAAAAGTATCCCAGATAAATTTTGTACATCCTACTTGAAAACCAATGTGCTCATTGGCAGTGACCAAGGAATAGATGATATTTTTATATAGTTCTTAAAATATATTTTACTTATGTGAAAAATAAACTTATTTATAACTCTCAAACAGTTTCAATAATATGAATTGAATAAAATTATCACGTGGTTATATTTTTATATTTCTCTGTGGTTTGAAGCAATCTAACCTGTGCAAAGTATCCTATCTTAATCACTATTTACACAATACATTTCAAGTTTACCAAGTAAACTTTCTGTCTGTTCTTTCATTTGTTCTTCATAATACCCCTCCAGGATGGGTGAGAGTAGAAATAAACATCTGCCCTATTATTATGCAGCTGGACAACCCCCTTTTCTTTCTTATCACCATTTACTCTCTTGTAATTCAAGGTACTCACTGCATCTAGTTCTCTAAGTACGTGATGTTAAATTACATTTTCATGTTTTTTCACATGTGGGTCCAGTTTCTGAGAATTTAATTTCTGGTCTTGTTTTTATCTGAAGGACTTCACTCTGCTAGCTTTCCCAGTTAGATCAGAAGGACAATCAGAGAGACATGTACTGAGTTCTGCACCTGCCTGGGGTTATCTGGGAAGTCTTTGGACAGTAGCCAGGCGCACAGAAACTATACTCACAACCCTCTTCTTCAAAAGATCAAAGGAGCTCATTTTATTATCCACAACAACATACAACAAAAGGAAGAGCCCAACTTAAACTCTGCATAGAAGCCAAACTATTTTCCTCTGGACCAGCTATTCTCAAACTTCCTTTTTTTTTTCTTTTTAAATCTCATCATATATAAAATTTGGCAATAGCATGTGGGAGGCACACTATTAATTATTTAACTAATAATTTGAAAAAAGCAAAGCATTTGCAAATTTTGGCATTTTAAATATTATCAGTGACAAATTATTTGTCACCTCATATTGTATCTCACAATTAGCCAGGACACCCCAGTGTGCTGTGTCAACCTACTTTCCTCTATAACCCTTTGTTCCAGATGGAGCAAAAAATCAACAACCTGCTCACACCACAGGCTTCAGGTTGGGGTGTTAGTTCAGTGACTTAAGAGCAAGTCTCTCATGAATACTGTAGCAATTAGACATAATAATTAGTGATGAATGTGGAAATAGTCTACTTTTTGCCCTTCACTGATGTGGAGACACTGGTAATGCCATTGAGTAAGGAAAACAAAGAAAACATTTCTGTGTGTTAATTTACTCTCATGCAACTACTACACTCAAAACTCTTCTGACACCAACACATGGAAAGATGCTCATCATCACTCATCATGAGGGAAATGTAAGTCAAAACCATGATGAGATATCACTTCACACCTGTTAGAATGGCTAAAATAAAAACATAAGAAAAAGTGCTGGTGAGGGTGTGGAGGAAAAGGAACCATCATGCAGTGTTGGTGAGAATGGAGGGGGTACAGCCATTGTGGAAAACAGTATGGATGATCCTCAAAAAATTAAAAATAGAACTATAATATGACCCAGTAATTTCACTACTGGGTACTTAATCAATATCAAAACACTAATTTGAGAGAATATATGGACCCCTATGTTTATTGTAGCATTATTTACAATAGCTAATATATGGAAGCAACCTAAGTGTTCATGTTTAATAAATATATTATATTTATGCACAAATATATATTACATTATCACATATATTTGATATATAATTAATAACATATATATATTGCTCAGCCATAAAACATTGATCTAGAGAGTATAATGCTAAGTAAAATAAGTCAGAGCAAGACAAATACCACACAATTTTACTCATAAGTTGTATTTAAAAATTGAACAAAGAAAGAGGAAAAAAGGAGATACACCAAAAACCAGACTCTTCACTATAGAGAATAATTACCAGATGGTAAGGTGGGTGGGGGGATTTGTGAAATAGGCTAAGAGAATTAAGAGTACAGTTATCCTGATGAACACTGAGTAATGTGTGGGGTTGTTGAATCACTATTTCGTACATGTGAAACTAATAAAACATTGTTTCTTAAATATACTGTATTTAAAATAAAATTTAAAAAACCCTCTCCTGACATCAGTTGTCAATTCTGCATCAAACAATTCTGCAACACCAGTTGCACAATTCATTTTAGTCCTGACACTCTCCACCTGTATTTAGCATCAGATCTCACAGATTATGGGCTCAGTCCCACAAGGATATCCTCACTTCAGACGCCAATTACAAGTAACACGTTGTCACTTTCACTTCTGAAACTGACTATAAATTGAGGTTCCCACAACCCATTCCTTGAGTTTGATAATTTGCTAGCATGGCTCACAGAAGTCAGGGGAACACTTATGTTTCCTATTTTATAGTATAATAAAGGATAGAGATGAACACCTAAATGAAGAGATATATAGGGCAAGGTCTGGGAAGGTCATAAGTGCCAGAGCTTCTGTCTCTATGGTGATGGATTTTGTCACCTTTCTGTTACATGGACATGTTAACCAACACAGAAGTTCTCTGAACTACTGTTGGGATTTGTATAGAGGCTTCATTATGTGGGCATGACTGATTACTAAGTCAGTTTCCAGCCCCTCTGTAGGTATTGGGGGAGATGATTGAAAATTCCAAGCCTCTAATCATAGCTTGGTCCTTCCGGTAACTAGCTCTCAACCAGGAGCCAACCAGATTTGCAATATTAGAACAAAAGGTATTCCTATAACCTATGAAATGCCAAGAGATTTTAGGGGTACTCCTCTCACTGAGAAAATTGCAAAGGTCTTAGTACCTCTGTGTCAGAAACTGGGGTAAAAAAACTAAATGTTAAAACAGAAGAGTTACCTAACACCACCATTTACAAAGGTTTTAGAAGATGTGACAGGAATTGGATTCAGAGACAGGTTTATGTATTTTTTATTATTTCATAACCATCTAGATACACAGTCTAAAGATACTGTCATGCAACCTTTGCCAAAAAGTCACTTACCACTTCTCTAGAGCATTCTCATCTATGAAATGGAGACATCTCATCACATGTGAATATTTTCCATCATCATTAAAAAATCATTCTCCAGGGACCCATACTGCCACTTGAACTGCTGTATAAATAATCAAATCTGATTTTATTTATCATGTAATACTGAAAATACCCTGCTCATGAAAGGATTTTTTTTTACTTTGTACTGTCAGTACTAAAAAGTCTACTTGATTATTTTTAGTGGTTTCACTATTTAGATCCTCTTATTTTAAATTTCCATAGGGTTTCTAATTTTGTATAACATGTAACATTAAATAATACCAAAATATTTCAAAATAAAATGTACTTCACATGTGATTTTATTTTTATATTTTTGTGATTGAAGTAAGTATAGACTCTTCTTAAACAGCACTTGAGGTTTTTTGTCCAGAGATACTAAGGAATCCTTTCTTTGTTGTCCAGAAGTGTTGCTGTCACCTTGGTGGGACATGACCTTGTTTTCTGTCTCATGGGGGGAATCTCATGGTCCTCTTAGACCAGGGAGGTTCTCAACGGAGATTCGCATGGAGATTTGATTGTCTGTACCTCTCTTTCTCTATTTGTCCTCAAGACAGGAAGGACAGTAGATCCTTATTTCTGCTTGGTTGGAGAGGAAGCAGACACTATTCCCTTCATTCACCTGTCTTCCCTATAGTTATGAACTGGGAAGCTTTCAGTACTTTTCATTTCTTTCCTTCTCCTTTTGCTCCTCCTCCTCTTCCTCCTTCTCCTCCTGCTCCTCCTCCTCCTTTTCCTTCTTTTTCCCAAGGGGGCAAGAAACATATCAAAACCGTTTCTCACTAATCCTGTCCTTTAAAGCATTCACAAAATGGAAAAAGACACTAGCAACTCACAGTTTCCACCTGCAGAGAATATTTCATCTGAATGCTTTTTGCCCTTGACCTTTTCTCTCTCTTTAATCATGCTAGTCTCTGTTCAGCCCATTTTTTCAACCACCCACCATCTCTAAACCGTGTTTCCCCAGAAGAAAGAAGTCCTAGAAACTAGGCATTGGATTCTTTTTAGTATCTGTTAAGCTACAGCCGTCTTATGTTTACCTGGTTGTGGACAAAAATGTTCTATTGTCTCTAAGTAGACTAATGGGTTATGGCTCATGAGTGGGAGTTTTGCCAAATCTCATTTTATTTCTTCACTGGTGAGGGCTGCTGTTGGTTTTTTCCTAAAGAAGAAAGCTTTCTCTTGCTAAACAGTCTGAGAAAAAAAATGGCCCTAGCCCCAGATACACAATTTCAACCAGAAAGCAATGGTGTGCACGCACGTGCGTGTGTGTGTGTGTGTGTGTGTGTGTGTATGTGTGTGTGTTTGTTGGGGGAAGATGGGGTTGTCTCTGTTCATCCTTGGCCCTACTTGGAATGTAACATTTTGGGAAAAGCATGGGAAAGAAGCATTCTCAGGCCATCATGTATATTTTAGGCAGATTTACTGTAGTCCAGTATATGAGTTTAGGTAGATGAACAGAATTTCTGTAAACCTGGGACCACCAATTTGCTTTGTGTGTAGTGTGAATGATACTGAGATTAAAAATTTGTTACACAGCATGACGACAGCACAGGAGAGTCATATACATATGTATATATACACATACATATACATGTATATATGTGTATATATTTGTTTTAGAATAAATGGCTTTATTAACACACAGCTGGAATTGTTGATCTTTTTATCCATACCTTATTCCTGGTCACTACTTTGAAGACTATCTGAAGATTTAGGGCTCTCTTGAGTTGAAATAATGTTTACATCAGTCCACATCTTTCTGGGGTAACAAATGAACAAAAAAAAAAATTTCCCAGCAAAAATGATCTCTATGAGGAATTTAGCAAACCTGTCTCCTAGATAGAGTAACTGCCCAAAACCAGTTAAAGAGAATACAGAGAGAAAAACTACTGCCAAGATGCGGGACATTTTTTCTAAATGTGCTAATTTATAGCTTGATCTATCATTTGTAACATTCATTTTCCTCTCTGGATTCTCATCTTTTACATAATTATAAAATCATCTTTATAATCCCCAGTTTCCAAACCATCTTGCTCAGCCAACACCACACCACCCCGTGCCTTCAACTCCATCTTTTCAGAGAAAATGTTCTTGGAGAAATAAAGGGAATAAAAATCAACCATTCCAAGTCTCTTCTCCATCTAATTCTGCCATTTAGGGAACTGTTACAAGAGACAGCAGGCAAAATTAATGGTTTAGATTAGGGAGACAGTCACGTTTCTTAAACCTAGCAGGTTTTCCTTTTGATAGATACTTTATGGCTTTTTCAAAAAGTCTCATACTGGATAATCATATCCCAGATATTGAACTTGTCAGGGGAACAGGTCCAAAAGTATTTGCTTCCCACATTCCAGAATGCACAAGGTGACTGACATTTAAAGTAAAGAAGAGACTTGTCCTGTTCAGTGATGGTTCCCCAACATGAAATGGTATGCATATTTGCTGAATGCTATTTAAATACACATGTCCACTGAGAAAGCAGACAAATTAGTAGAGGTCAACAGTTCCCTAGTTTCTCCATTAAGATTCCTGTGTTTTCATTTTCTGTTAAAATTTCCCATTTTCTTACATCTCACCAAAGCTTCAAATTGTGAGAGAAAAAAATTGGGTGAATGAACTCTCATGATATATTTGTAAATTTAGAAACTGCCACATTATTCAGCTTTTATGGTTGTGCCTTTTCACCCAGTGTTTCTCAAAAGTATGTTATGAGTCTGGAAATTTAAGGCAGTGATTCAAAACCTCTGCACCGGGATGCCTTCCCATGGTTTCATTTTTTAGCCTCCAGGCTAAAATTATATCTAATATATTCTATGTTATATACATTATATAACATAAAATATATTTAATATATTAATATATTCTAATATATTTAAATTCCATCATATATATTAAAATTAATTTTGCTTTGTGAGTTTTGTGATACCTGTAAATTACTGAATTTAAAGAAATAGAGTTTAAACTTCCACCTTTCATCATTTAAAAATAATAATTTCAATTCATAACATCTCCAATTTATGGCATAATTACAGAACAAGCATAATTTTAGTAAAGAAGGAAATAAAAATGAAGTCAAGGATAACATTTTGGTGACTCTTCTTTCCTAACTCTTTTTAAAAATTCTTATTAAAAAATATTCATGTAAATAAACTTTGAGACACACAGGATAACATGCATACTGTTGCCTCTCTATACATTTATTCATCTTTGTAAATGGCATTATAGTTTTTACTTCTAACTTTCTCTCTTCAGGCACTAAATTAACCAAGTAGCCTGTATTATCAACATTGTTTTAGATCTTGCTTCAAATGTAAACCAGATATCAAATATAAACCAGAATCAAATATAAATATTTATAAATATAAATCAAATATAAACC
The DNA here is from genome assembly GCA_003697995.1 of Taxidea taxus jeffersonii. Classification (NCBI taxonomy): domain Eukaryota; kingdom Metazoa; phylum Chordata; class Mammalia; order Carnivora; family Mustelidae; genus Taxidea; species Taxidea taxus. The sequence goes on along the minus strand of ML105262.1, from coordinate 48,437 downwards.
AGAAACACAAGTATACACACACACACACACACACAGAGTCACTGCTTTTTAGAAGCAATAACAAATTTTCATATTGATTTCTCTGCTTTTTGCTCTTCTCACTGGGAAATTCATTACGGAAAGTCTTTGTCAACTAGTGTTGTTCTCATTCTTTTTGTGGTTGTATAATAAATATGTGATGTGTGTACATCACAACTATTTCATGCAGATAAAGGGCATTTACATTGTTTCCAGTTTTTTTTTAATATTACAAATAATGCTGCATTAAGCATTTGTGTACATACATCCTTAAATGTGGGGTTTTGTTATAAATCCCATAAGTGAAGATGTTAAATCAAAGCATACATGTATTTTAAATATTAGTAGACATTGCCTAACTGCATCCCCAAATAGCTGGTATGATGCACATTCTTCAGAAAAGAGAATGAATTTTCAGGTCTCCTTAGCAGTAGATGATATTTTTCTATTTAATGTGGCTAACTTAGTGGGTAAAAATTATAACTATAATTACCCTTGAATAACCTTTCAAAAATGTAATAGAAATCAGAACGGTTTTATTTTCTGAGTTTTCATTTATATCATTTGTTCACTTTCCTATGGAATTCTGGCCTTTTTATTATTAGAATAGTATAATATTAGGTAATATTATTCTCTAGTTTAATAGAAAGCATTTTAAGTAAATATTTTACTCTAGGATCTCATATATCCCAGAAGATACAATTGATACATTCAATGAAACCATATCCTAGGCAACTAAATTATCATTGTTTTTCAGAAAATTCTCATTTTTTTGGAAACTGAGGTACAACAGGGAACAAATGGAAAATGTTATTAACCTCACATTATTAGTAGTGTACCATGGATGAGGATGTGGAAATCATGACTTCAAAAATTATGGAAATAAATTAAGATTATCCAAAATAAGACCCTAGGACCAGAGTAAGGTATAAGAACTCTTCTAAATGATTTGTCCCATATTCATAAATATGATGAGTGAAAATATTTTTCTCAAATTACAAACCTAGAAACATGTTTCATGATATTATTTAATAGGGAAACCTTGATCTTATCTGCTGTTCTCTTACAATCCTTTTTCTTCCCCCTTTCCCTCCAAAGCCTGGAGTTAAAGCTTGTTGCTTAACTGAATTCTTGGAGAAAATATATACTAGGACACTGAGGAGGAAAAGACGATCAGCTGCAGCTGACCTTAACACCACTGAAAAGTCCATATACAGTTGACATGTTGTACTGGTAGAACTTGTATAAAGATAATTCGGGGGACCATTTTACAGCAGAGATGTGAGATAACCATATAAGCCAGAAATGACTTTTGATTCCCGGAAACAAATTCCCCTCAACAATCCCTAAAACTAGTGTCTTTGGAGATTATAGTTCACTAGCATGAGGCTGATTTAAAGATCTCTGACATCTATAATCATTCCATGAGACTTACACATTTCTGAAGATATGTGCTATTAAAAAAAAATGTAAGTTATTCAGTCCACTTTCCAATTCACAGTTTCTGATTTGTGACTGGTTGGGGCAATGTACATTTATGGAAAGAAACCCTCTTTGAATCAATTTGGGAAAAAGAAGAAGAAAACCATCTCATCTGTGAAGACAGTGTGACTTTTTACTAGTATTTCTACCATTTCGGGGCTCCTAGGATTGCAATGGTTTCCATTTTTGACAAATGTTCTATCTTTTTGTAGGAACTCTGTCTCTTTATTGTCACTAAAATGTATAGAACCTAGTAGTTCACAATAAATAAATCTCTACTGAATGAATAAATGAACAAATATTTATTTTAAATAAATAGTAAATAAATATTAAATATGAATTTTGTATCTTAGATATAAATATTAAATATTTATTAGATGAATATATGAGCAAAAGGTCTCACCATGACCTAAGCAATATAAACCAAATTAATTTCTTAGGTACCAGACATCAGAACCAAATCACATAAAAGGGAAGGCTGAAAGATAAGAGCTGTCCCCATATATTATAATCTCACTGAAACCGAGGGAGAAATCGCTCCAGCATTTTGGCCCAAGTTTGCTATTGTGAACTTCCATAGTTAGTTACTACTGTCTTTGCTGTGTATCACTGGAAATACATGATCATTTATGTCCCTGGATTTCTTAACTATTTAATTTTAGATATTACCATCGCTATGCTTTAGGGTATCCTCTCCATTTATTTGTATTTTCCACCAAGCGTGTGCCTGCTTCTGCAACTGGATATCCCAGATTCTACATTCTTATAAGACTTCAGAATTTTCTTTATTTTTAAAATGCCCACCTAACATTATCCAACTAATATTTTTAAATGTCCAGCTAATATTTGTTTATTGCCGATGATGTATTAGGTACAGAGAACATGGAAGAGAAAAGTCTTATTTACATTATCAACTGGACTTTAAATTGTCCCTTTGTGTATTGTGCATTTAAAATTTTTATATTGAAAAACACTTTAAAAAGTTTTAAATAGGCCTTATTAAAATGCCATAGATCACAGCATAGCTTACTAAGCCCATTGTAAAAATAATGGCACAGTTTCCTATCTTTCCTTTTTAAAAAGCCAATCAAGAGTAAGTTAATACTAAAGAAAGAAAAGAAATGATACTTTTGTGATGCTGTTTTCAAAATCAACAACATTTAATAATACAGTATTTGAAATATGTCATAGAATGCAGTTTTTAGGGAATTTTTTTTTTAAGATTTTTATTTATTTATTTGACAGATCACAAGTAGGCAGAGAGGCAGGCAGAGAGAGAGGAAGGGAAGCAGGCTCCCCGCTGAGCAGAGAGTCCAATGTGGGACTCGATCTCAGGACCCTGAGATCATGACCTGAGCCGAAGGCAGCGGCTCAACCCACGAGCCACCCAGGTGCCCCTTTTTAGGGAATTCTAAGCATAATTTTTTCTAGGTTTAGTTATCTTAGCCATTTTTGGAAAGCTAAAAAGTCCCCGTAAAAACATATATATTGATTATGATTCCTACATCTTAATCTTATTCACTCAGTCCTTGAAGACAAAAGTACTTTATTTCAAACAATTTCTGGCCAGATATTATTGCTCTAGGTTTGACAACTTTTAGCTCAGTAAGTTTCCCAAGTCATAGAAACAACTAAAGAAAATCCCAAGGAGCCAAAGCAGAGGTTATTTGACCTTGTCCACTAAATTTTTCATTCTTTAAGATATTTATTGAGCCTGATTCATGCAGTGAGTTTTGTGATTTAGACAACCAAAATTAAATCAAATAGGTTATACTTAGACCTATACCATTCAGAAAGGCTAGATAAGCATTCTATGCAGTACTTGCCATCCTACACAATAAAACATTTATTTTTTACACAATAAAACATTTATTGTTCATTTTTGTTCACTTTTTAAGCTCTTATTTATTTATGGGACAGAGAGAGATCATAAGTAGGCAGAGAGGCAGGTAGACAGAGAGGGGAAGCAGGCTCCCTTCTCTGCAGAGAGCAAATATGGGCCTCGATCTCAGGACCCTGAGATCATGACCTGAGCCAAAGGCTGAGCTACCCACTGAGCTACCCACATGCCCTTTTTTGTTCATTTTTATTAATTTATATTTTTATATAGATTTAAAATCTGAGATTTAAGATGATTTTGAGACATTATAAAGGCAAATATTTATGTTTTAAATTTTCCTCTATAGGACTTTTGAAAAAATATAGCATGAGTTAACTTCAGATCAAACACTTCATAAAAAATCACCTTGATAAGGAAGAAAAATTGTTTCCTTACAAAACTAGATGGCAACTCATACTATTTTTCAATCATATGTAATGATATTAATTTGAAAGCTGTAGGTGTTTATTTATCTATATAATTTTGTTTACAGATTTCAGAATTACTCTATAAGATGCTAAGAGACATTGTAAACTCTGCCTTAAAATACATACAATTTGAGAAATTTGTTAAAATGTGCTCAAAATGCATTAAATTAGAAATTTTTTCCACAGAGAGCTAACGATGAATGGGCAAGTAAAGGTAAACAGTTTAAACATTTTTCTTCTAAATTGGCATTATAATATTACAGAAAAATCTTACTATTTCCAGAAAATACTCTGCATAGTATAGTCTATTTTTAAAATTATCTTTTTATTTGAAGTCATAGAACATGCTGTGGAGTTTAAATTATTCTAAAATTCAACAAGATATTTTAAATTAAACATTTGCTTTTTAAAATGTGTGTTGCTAAGGAATTCTTGTTTTAAATCCATTTGCAACATAAAATCTGATTTCTGAGCTCCAAAGAAAGGAATGTTTACTACTGAGGTACTGAAAATAAGATTAAAAAACAAAATGAAACAAACAAACAAACAAAAAACAAAAAGGAAACTCAAATTACCAAGTTTGGGTTCAAATCCTAGGAGAATGATGTAAGCACACACACATGCACACACACACAGGCATGCACAGGAAAGGATGGGGAGTGGTGGGGAGCAGGAGATGGTGTTTCTTTCCATATATAGGCAGCTGGAGGGATTTCTAAAAAATTTCAAAAATCATATAGTATGAAGAGAACTTAATTAACCTGGTCCTTTAACTGCTCTTGACATTTTTAACCCTAACAAAAATTAGTACCAAGATATCCTATGCAGTTCAGCCTTTGTCCTGGACTCTTTCCATAGTAAGTATGAAATTTTTAGGAAGTAATTCAATAAACTTTGACCCTATCTATGAGGTCAAAATGAATGCAGCTTTTTTAATCAAGCTAAAGAATTTCTCATCCTAATGTGAGTTGCCACTACCTCAAAGGGGACCCGCCATCGTTACCACCAATAACTATGGTGGCAAAAATACCTTGGATGGCCAGGGATCTATTTGGCTTTACCTCTGCCTTCTCTTTCATTTCCTTCTTTTTTCTTTTCTTCTTTGTTCATTTTCCTTAAATAGGTTATAGATTTATGTGGTGAAAAAAGGCAAAGATTTCACAGGAGAAAAGATCTCACTGCTGACTCTCACTTCCCAGAGACAGCTCTCTCCAGCGCCTCTCTTTCCTTCTATGGCTCTCTTATACCTACATGCATACCTACACATGCATTTCCTATGCTCTTTACTCCTTCATTATAGCTTTTCCTGCATATTGTTCTGTGCTTTCTTTGTTTACTAATAATGTACATATATGGGGGAAAAACTGTCATTCTTCTAATGTTTTATAAGAATTGCATCATATGTATTCACCATGGCTTATTCAACTATTTTCATCATGATGGGTAGTTAGGCTGCTTCTTATATTATACTATAATGAATATAGCTCCATATTGATGGGGGATGACATTAAAACAAGTTCATATGTATGTATTAATACATCAGCAAACACATTTCAAGATGTGGCATTTCTAGGCCAAATTCACACAAGTTCTACCTTTTACAGTTATTGCCACACTGCTCTCTATAGAGTTCTTAACTAATTTTTCACTCCCGCCAACAAGGTGTGAAAAGTGCTCTACCTCACATTCTTCAAAGTATTAAGAAAAATTCAGGTATCTGCTAATCTGACAAGTGAATAATTCTCTCTCATTTTAATTTTACTTTACTTTCATGTTACAACAATGATATTGGATAACTTTTCATATTGTGTCATTTCATTTGCACCTTACTTTCTGCCTAACCTCATCAGGCAGTTTCAAATCTTGGTAATGATTTGACCTAACGTCTCACTCCAGTTTCTCACTCCAGTTTCGTCTTCATGTGGATCAAGGGTTTTCCCCACCCAAGTTTTCTAATTAATTTTCAATGAATATAAAAAAATTCATGGACTATATCATTTAGATTACTTTAAAATATTTTAAGGCCCATTATCATTCTTTTTAATGATAATTTATACAAGATCAAACAATGCAAATATTTTCTAAATATTCTCTCATTTAAATAATCTCATACGATTTTACTCTTAAAGGACTTTTAAAAACTTGGTTATACCATGATTTATTTGCAAGCAACGAGTTATTCTAATCTTAAGCCTTAGGGAGTGGCGAACTACTGTAAGGACATTTAAGGTATCCTGTGTGTCATTGTGAAGTTTCTCAAAGATTCAAGCCAAAAAACTGATAGTCATCTTTAAATCCTCGTCATCATCCATCCCAACATCTTGTCCATGTTTCTTGATTTTGGTGACAACATGGAATATCTCAGATCCATTTGGATTGTCTTTAGCTTCATGTTACACCGCAGGTCAAGGCAATGCCCTCTCTCACCAGGACTGTGCATCTATTCCTAACTGACTTCTTCACTGCCATTCATAGTTCCTAATACATCCTCCACTAACAGTGAGGGTGATTGTTTCATAACTTAGTTCATGCCCAAATGCTTTCTATTGCTTTTAGGCTAAAATTAATATTTAGGTGAATCTATGAGAGTCCTAGTTTTCTAACTGTAAAGCTCTTGCCCCTTGCTCACTGTACATTTTAATCACTCTGGCATTTTTCTTTTCTTACATGTATAAAACTTCCTCTTGAGACATTTTAACTGATTCTACTTTCATCCCCAAACACTAAGCATCTCACTCTTTACTTTTGGCCCCAGTATATATGTTCTTTCCTCCCAGAGGCATTCTCTTTCCTCCTGTTCCCGTCTGACATTTGGAGTCTCTATCTTTTTCAGAATCAGTGGTTTGACTTCAACAAAATGTACATGGACTTGAGAGAAATGGAATTTTTTGAACAAAACTTCAAACCTCAAACCCCATTTGTTAGAATTTCTTTACATTCTTTATATCTTTTGTATTATAAATCCCTACCCTCTCTGGTCCACTTGTTTCTTTTGGTACAAATGGAATAGCAGTATTTAGCCTTGAAAAGAGATGCTGATGAAAAGAATCTCTGAGAGAGAAGAAGGGACAAATTTCCTTTTCCTCAACAGCTGACCAAAAAAAAAAAAAAAAGAATGAAAGAAAATAAGAAAGAAGAGAAGAGCTTTCTTTGAAAAAACTTGTTCCAATAAAGTGGTGAACTGAGAACACTCACAAAATCATCAGTCTTGCTCTTATCTGATGTGGAGATTTCTGTGAAATGGAAGGTTTATTTGTTTGTTAAAAATTGTTTGGGGAGGAGTTATTTACACAAAGCAGTTTTTGAAGACACTCATATTTCAGAAATGTAGCAACATTTTCTTATTAACTATAAACTGGGGAATAATATGTAAGCTGACTTTTCAGTCATGGGCACTCACTGTTCAGTCTTTCTTCTTTGTGATGTGAATTAAGCAAGGATTCCCTAGACACAGTGTCCCAGAGTCTTTTATTTGTGTCCATTTCCACAGAATTATAATTACTGTTTACCTCTTTGTGAATTATTCTCACTTGATGCCTTATAAACCCAGCAATTTCAGTACTACTTAAATATATATTAGCAAGCTTCTTGGAGTATTACCATTAAATCCTTTCTCTGTAAATGCTCAAAAGTTTGGTCATCCAACAATTGTTGAATCTTTTTCAATATTCTTTTCAGCACCTTCTCTCTGAGCCTAGAGCATTGTTTTGGTACTAAGGATATGTAAGATTTTACGAAACTGGGCAAAATTGCCAAAAAAATTATTTATATGTGAAATGAAAATGTAAGTATTGATTTAGAAAGACAAACTTTAACAAAAATATTAATATTCATATGCAGTTTGAAAACTATTCTTTTATGGTTTAAATTATCAACATGACATTTATCACTAACAATTGTATTGACTTTTTCTTTATAAAGTAATAATTTCTGTGATAAAAATAATCCCTTTAGATCTAAAAAGAAAAAATCTATTGCTATCTTTTAAAAACGTTAGATGGAAAATATTGTAAACATAAGGAAAAGCACCATGGAGTTCCATGTGCTTTTTGAGAATTTTACCTTTTAGTTCTGAGGGATGACGGTGTCATAGCTAGTCCCTTACTAATATTAACATAAATAAGTTTCAGCTTTTAAAACAAATTATTTGTTCATACTTGTAGCTTAGATGAACTCTAATTTTTTTTTTTTTTTTTTTTTTTTAGATGGAGAGCTGGATAGGGAGGGATAGAGGGAAGGGGAGAAAGAATCTTAAGCTGGCTCCATGCTCAGTACAGAGCCCAATGTGGGCTTGAGGCAGGACTTAATTGCATAACCCTGAGGTCATGACCTGAGCCTAAATCAAGAGTCAGACTGAGCTGACTAAGCCACCCAGGCACCCCTAATTTTCATTTTTTATATAGCATTTTATTTTGTAGAATTATATTGAAAATTAGTTCAAGTACTGTGATACTTCTTAAAACCTCAAGGCATATTTATGTGCTAACGAAAAGATAATATTAGTTTCAAATAATCCTTCTCATTTAAAATATTAAACTTTACTTTCTTAAAGCTATTAACTTGACCATATGTAGAAAAAAACTAGAAGTTCAATAATAAAATGTATAAGAGTAACACATTACCGCATTGTAAAATAGACATATTATTTTCAACCATATCAGAAGTCAGTAGTGTTTAAAAATATTTCTATATCTATATCTGATTCTATATTTCTATGTCTCTGTCTATATCATTCATCTATAACTATTCAATTAACAAGCTTTTTAAAAAGTTATTTCACTTCCCTGTGTCAATAATTCTTCACTTCTAAAACAGTGATGAAAAGTAGTCATTCATACTTTTGTGTGAGATTTAATTCAGTTAGTGATTCTAAAACATTACAGTAGTATCTGGCTTATAGTAAGAATTCATAATTATTTTTTAGGTAGTCAAGGAATTTTCAAAACGATAGTGAGGATAGAATTTTTCAAATCAGCATTATGATTCATTATGTATCAATACCTTCTTCAGGCTATGTTTTACATGGGGTAAGAAATAGGATTTTCTTCCTCACATTGAGTGACTTCCAATAATAAAAGAAACAGCATGGATTATCACCCAGGAAAATGCAGCACAACCTGATGATCTAGCATGCCTTGTTGCATTTTCTCAAGTGCACCTAATGAAGGGGAATATGATAATGTGTAAGACATTTCACGCCTTGTAAACATCTGAAAGTGGATTTTACAGGGAAGCCTGTATGTTAAATCAAAGATAGTCATTTGAATCAGTAACCACTCAGTGAGCCATTCTATGCTGAAAAATGATTTTAAGGGAAGGCTCTACTATGACTAATGCAGAGCACTAATGTGAGAATGAAGTATTCTTTTCTTATATGCTTTAAAGAAAGGTGTTAATATCATATTATGAGAAGGAATGGGTCTTTATGTAATTGTCAATGCTGATAGCAACTTGGTGGTCATATTCAGATGGCTATGCCACATTAGGGAAATAATTGATGAGCTAGGGAATACAAACTTATTTTTTCCCCCTGAAACTTAAAAGCATTATTGAGATGTAATTTGCAGACATAAAATTTACCTATATAAAGTATACAATTCAATAGATTTTTATAGAGTTGTGCAACTACCTCCATAATCTGATTTTAGAACATTGCTTCATCCCAGAAAGAAATCCTATATCCAATTTCAGGTACTTTGCAAACCTTGCTCTATGTCTATTGAGATTATTGTCACTTCTGTCCCTTAAGCTGATAGTATGGGACATTATATGGCCAGACATGTAAACCTTAACCAAGGTTACATTACTGGGATGATCACTTGTGGTCTTTATATGTAATGTGTTGATGTGTTGATATGTTTGCTAGTATTTTAGTGTGTTGATCGATTTGCTATTATTTTAAATGGGTTGGTCTGTTTGCTAGTGTTTGATTCAATATTGTGTTTATATTCATAAGGGATATTTTTCTATAGTCTTATTTTCTTGGGACGTCTTTACCTGTTTTGGTATCGAGATGATACTAGCTTCAAAGCATAAGTTGGAAGTGTTTTCTTTTAAATTTTGGTAGAGTTGGTGAAGGATCGGTATTAATTCTTTCTTAAATGTTCCGTCGAATTCACCACTGAAGCCATCTGGTCTTCTATTTATTTTTATGGAAAATTCTCAAATTATAAATTCCATCAATTTGTTTGTAGTTCTGTTCAGATTACTTATTTCTTCTTGTCAGTTTCAGTAGCTTGTTTCTTCCAAGGAATTTGTCCTTTTCAGGTAGATTGTCTTTTTTGTTGATGTACAGTTATTCATTATGTTCCTTTAGGAAACTTTTTAGTTTTGTAACATCAGTAGTGGATGTCTACCCCTTCATTCCTGAATTTAGTAATTTGAGACTTCTCTCTTTCTTAATCAAGTCTAATTCAAATTTTGTCAACTTTGTTGATCTTTTCAAAGAATCAATTTTTGGATTTGTTGATTTTCTCTACTCTATTTCTCTTCTCCATTTCATTTATTTCCACTTAAATATTATTTCCTTCCTTCTGCTTGCTTTGTGGCAAGTTTTCTCTTTTATTTATTTTTATTTTTTTTAAGATTTTATTTATTTATTAATTTGTCGGAGTGAGAAAGCACAAGTAAGGGGAGCAGTAGGCAAAAGGAGAAGTAGACTGCCCACTGAACAGGGAGCCCAATGTGGGACTTGATCCCAGGAACCTGAGCTGAAGGCAGATGCTTGACTGACTGAGTTACCCAGGCATTCTTAGTTTTCCCTTTAAAAAAAAAAAAAATCTAGCTTCTTAAGGTGGAAGTTTAGATAATAGATATGAGATCTTTTTTAGAATAGACCATAACAATGATTACATTCCCCCTAAGCATTGAATTTTGCTGCATTTTTTGGATGATATCTTTCATTTTTAGGCATTTCGAAATATTTTATAATATCCCTGTAATTTCTTCTTTAATCCACTTGTTAATCAGGAGTTCTTACTTAATTTCAACATATTTATAAATTTCCTTTGATTTCTAAATAAATTATAGTAAGAAAACAGCCTTTGTGCGATTTCAATGTTTTAGATTTATTGAGGCTTGTTTTATGGTCTAACTTATGACCTATCCTGGAAAATGGTTCTTATACATTTTAGGAACATTTATGTTCTGCTGTTTTTGGGTGGAGTCTTCCATAAATATCTGTTAGGTCTGCTTGGTTTACACTATTTTTAAAACTCCTATTTCCCCCCTCAAACTCCTGATTAGTTGTTCTATCTATTCTTAAAAATGCAGTATTGAAACTTCTGTCTATTGAATTATCCAAGTCTCCCTTTGATTCTGTCAGTTTGTGATTTCCACATTGTGGGTCACTATTGCTAGGTTTATATATGTTTTAATTATGTCATCCTGATGGGCTGACTCTTATTATTTGAAATGTTCTTTTTTGCCTCTAGTAATAATTTTTGTTTTTAGTTTCTTTTGCCTTGTATTAATACAGCTACTTCAGCTCTCCTTGGATACTGATGCATGGTATTTTCGTCTCCATCCTTTCACTTTAAGTCTGTGTCTTTGAACCTAAAGTGTGCGTCTTGAAGGCAACTGACTATGGGTCATTCTCTGCTCTTTGGAGTGTTTAGTCTCTTACATTTAATGTACAGATAAATTAGGACTTGGGCCTAACATCTGCTATTCGTGTGTGTGTGTGTGTGTGTGTGTGTGTGTGTGTGCCTTATGTCTCCTTTGTTTCTAAACCATTTAATGCCTTCTTTTGTATACCATTTTAGTTCTCTTGTTTCTCTAAATGTTTTTGAGTTATTTTCTTAGTGGCTGCCCTAGGAATTATAATTATCTTAACTTAAAACTATAGTTTAGATTGATAGCAACTTAATTTCAGTAGTGTGAAAACCCTTAGTTACAATATAGTTTGTTGCTCTCCCTTCTCTATACTGTTATTGTCATACAAGCCATAGCTTTATAGATTACAAGCCCATCAACATAGTTTTACAATAATTACTTTGTATATCTGTCTCTTAAATAGGATAGAAGATGAGGTACTTCAAACAAAAATACATGTATACTAATTTTTTCTATGTAGCCACATAATTTTACCAGGTCTCTTTATTTCTTTCTTTGGATTCAAGTTAGTATCTAGTGCCTTTTTATTTCATTCTGAATCACACCCTTTGTATTTTTGGTAGGGTAATCTGCCACCAATGAACGTTCTAAGTTTTTGTTTACCTTGGAACATCTTAATTTCTTCTTTATTTTGAAGAATCTTTTTGTTAAACATAGAAATCTTCATTGGCAGTCTTTCTCTCTTAGCACTTGGAGTATGTTTTTCTTCTATAATTTGAGCTGGAAACAAAATTCATAATTTTGTATGTTTATATGCTATCATCCCAGAACCACTTGTTGAGAAAACAACTCCTTTCCCACTGATAGGTCTTGGCCTCCTTGTAACTTGACCATAAGTCTTACAAGTTATTATTAGAATCTTAATTCTACTCCACTGATCTATCCTTATGCCAGCATCATGCCCTCTTATGTGCTGTAGCATGTAAGCTGTGAAATCACAAACTGTGACTTTGCCCTTTTCTTCTTTGTTGAGATTGCTTGGCTATTCTTTTTGTAATTTCAGTTTTAGTTTTAGCAGAGTAATACATATTCGTTGTTTAATAAGTCAATTACACAAAATGACACGTCTGTGTCTTGATTTATCACTTTTAGATCATATCTATTGGCATCCTAAAGAAATCGAGCACTTAAATTACATGTATCTAAATACACACACACACACACACACACACACATATCTTTTTTTCTTACCCTCATATAATATATAAAATGTGTATGGAGATATACATTTATATATCCCAATTCATTTTTGGTCAAATCAGTACTCCCTACTTACCTTTTTGTGTCTACTTAAAATTTATATGCAGTTGAACCATTTTTGTGCATTACACATTATTTTGTTCTTGAATAGTGTTTTGTAGTTGGAAATAATAGTGTTTTGTACTTGTAAATATTGTATTTCTCTGCTTAAATTTTCTATGCACATAAGAGGAATCTACATTAGTATCTCTGAAATACATGCAAATTTTTCAATATGGCTAGAATAGATATTTTATGTTTATTTACTCATATATCTATGTATTTTTATTATTAAAATCTAATTTCCAGAGACCTCCATTTCCCACTTATATCTTCAACAGGTGTCTTACTAGTCCCACTCTGTGTCATATTCTTTGATTTTATTTCTTTTTTCCTGGGGTGTGTCCCCTCTTTCCCAGACCCCAGATTATGTTTTCATTTTATCTCTCATGTTGGTGATGCACATTCTCTGGTAGCTCCTTGAGTCAGAGCACATTCAAGGCTAATATTTGCAGTCCTTGTCTTCTGAGAAATGTCTTTAACCCTCACATTTGATTTATGGTTGACTTCATATATAATTGTAAGTTTAAAATCATTTTCTATTAGAAACATGAAGTCTATGCTCTCTATTCTAGAGTCTAGGCATCATATTCTAGGCATCAAGTGTTAGCTGCTGATTTGCTGTCACTTGTTTTTCCTCCTTACAGATTTTTATCCTTAGTCTTAGTGATTTATGATTTAATATTGAGTCATTGTTCATTCATTATAATGGATACTTGATGTCCTTCCCATATGAAAAATCATGTCTGTGACTACTTTGAAAATTATTCTTTGATAATTTTTTATATAGTTTCTTCCTCTTGGTTCCTCTTTCTTATGAAAATTCCTGCTTTGAGATACCGATGATTTGGATGGATCTCAATTTACCTATCTCTTCAATTTGTATTTAAATTTCATTTTCCTTCTGTTCAACTTCAGTGAGTTTACCTTATATTTACCACCTAAATCTTTTATTTATTTTTCTATCAGAGTTGAATTTATATGAAAAATTATATATATAACTAGTATATATACACATAATACATATATACATAACTATATATAATATAGACACATAACTAATTACATAAATATTTCTTTTATAAAGTATAAATCTTGTTTTAACTTCATGTCACAATATTTTCCTTTTTCTTCCAATATCTCTGAATGTATCTATTTTTAGGTTTAATTCCCCTCCTTGAAATATCACAATTTTCACTGACTATTTATTAGTTGTTTTGGTTTGGTTGTCTTTCATGTTCGAAACTTTCCTCAAAAATCTTACACTTCTTGGTTCTCACTTTTTTAAGAATAGGATAACAAAATGCAAATACAAACTTCTGCATCTAAAAGATAGGTTTATAGAACCATGAGCTTCTTTGTAGAGAAGTTCAGCAAAATTTAAACCAGGACTCTTGGGGAATCACAACTGGCAGTATCTCCTTGTATTGTCTCTTGGAGAGTTAACTTACCAAATAAATATCTTTTATCTCTAGAATGGGGCTGTAAGTCTGCCTTCTGATACTCACCACAGGAAGAATTTAACTAAGTCCTCCCCAAATCTCAAATCCTTCAGGTTCAAACCCTTCAGAATATAATTCTTTAATCTACACATGTGACTCAGAGCTAGCTGTCTGAGAGAGAGAGAGTGGCCTAGAGATCTATTGATCTAACTTCTAGAAACTTTCAGTGTATCCAACTTTTTCAACTTATCAACCATCCTGTGTCCAAGATGCTGGTTCTTCTGTCTTCTGACAACCACTCAGGATCTGTGACAGACATTGCCTGGCCTCCCAGTTTTCCATCTGCCCTTACCCTTTTGTCCATTTGTAAGATGTTAGCTTTCAACTTTTTCTGGCATCCCAAATAAACTGCTATTTACAACCATTCTTTTTTACCTTTGACATTCTCTTTTCTATTTTGGCAATCTCTCTGTCTTTGTAAGGTTGCTTTTTCACATCTTTACTATAATTTCAGTGGTGTCTCTTTAAAAGTTTAGAGGTAATGTGCCATATCAATCCACTAACTTATCACAGATTCCTCACCTGAGTAGCCACTCACTCAAATAATATATATTACCATCTATTGAACTATATTCTGGGGATGCGATGATGAATATGGTATACCTATAGTCAGTGGAGTCTAGAAGGAAGACAGGCATGTTACTAAATAAGTGAATATTTACTATAGCTATTATTATTATTATTGGCAATAATACTACAGTCATATGTGAGCTAGTCTTAGCTCAAAGTGATTTATAAATATCTCATTTCATAATTTGGGCAGATATAGTGGAAAACAGCATACTATCAGTAGCTAAAATGTGGCAATGGCCAAATTATTTAAACCCTCTCTGCCTCAGGTTCTTCATCTGTAAGTCAGGGTCAATAATAGTTCCTATATTATATGGTTTTTATAAGGATTATAAAAGGTAATCGATCTAAGGTGATGAAAACAATGCTTGATATAGTATAAGCATATGATAAATCATTGCCAAAACAAAACTAAATAAAACAAATAAACAAAACCATACAGTTTCTTGAGTGCTATAGTATGGCATGCCTTGTAACAGTAGGGGTGAAAACCCGAGATCATTCAGAAAAGTGTTTCACAGTGTCATATAAGGTCATGGCACCCATTCTATTTCCTAAATAGAAGAAATATTTTTCAGCATTAATTCCAATAGTGGAATTGATACTATATTTTAAAAACAGTAGAATTCAACTTTTCCTTGCTCATTCCATTTATTGGGTGCTTACCTCCAAGTTTACTTAGTTATATACATTATTTTTCTTATATATTGATGAATAGGTATTATTTTCATTTTGCCAATGAGAAGCTAAAGCCCAGGGAAGTTATGCTACCAGCTCAACATCACAAAGAACAGAGAGTATGTGCTTTTGAAACTGGATGAATCAAAATGCTCTCATAGTAAAAACCTGCATTCACCCTCAAAAAGACATTTTTCTTAGAAGAAATCATATTTATGATTTAGGCACTTAATGGTGAAGATAACAACAACCAAAAATCATCAATATTTGGGAAAAAGCAACATTGTGAAAAAAGACATCAAACTCAACAAATACAAGAATCTAAGGTAGGAGATATTAGAAAAAATTAAATAAAACTATTAGTATAAATATAATAAGAACTCTTGCTGAGACTCCAGGATACTTTTTTAAAAAGTAGATTCATATTGTTATAAAAAAGAAAGAATAAAGATTTCTTCAATAATAAAGTAATTATTTATAAAATTAAAATCAAAATTAACAAGGCAGAAGAGGATTGAACACAGTTGAAAATCAATTTAATAAATTATGAAATTGAGCTGAAGCTTTCTCTGAGAAGGTGCATAATAAAAATGACATGAAAATTATGAGAGAATGATTAAAAAACATAGAGGAATAAAATTTAACTTGATAAAGGCAATCTATAAGAAACCCATAGACTATCACACATAAAATGCAATATTTTAAACTTTTCCATTAAGGTCAAGAATAGACAAAATGCAATTGGTACTATATTACTAAGCTAGACAACTGAAACAATGCAATAAGACAAAAAATAAAAATCACACAAGGAAGGAGGCAAAACCATATTTGTTTGTATTAAAATTGTCTGCATAGAAATCTTAAGATAATTAACTGAAAAACTTGTAGGACATTAGTTTAGGAAAGTGATCAGATATTAGATCAACATGTACAAATTCATAATTTCCTTTGGTACAGCAAAACTAATTGAATAATGTGATGAAATAACCCTATTTACCTCAGCAATCAATATTCTGAAAAAAAGGAAGGAGGTACTAAACCTAACATAAAATAAGTTAAACAATGTTAAGGAAATTATAAACACCATGAAAACTATAAAAATTATTTAAAAACTACAAAATACAAGCTCAAATGCTTGGATAAATAGAGAAATAGATCTTCTGGTTGAGAAAAGCTGTCAAATCTCTACAAATTAAAATATAAATTCAGTGCAAAACCCAATTATATTCCCAATAGAACTTTTTATATGACTTGACAGCTGCTTTCAGCATTTATTCAGGAAAGAAAATGTTCAACAGGAACCAGTGATTTTTAAAGCAGTCCAGTGAGTAAGTAATGACCCTACATATTATTAGATTACATTCCAGTAATTGAAAGAGTTACCTTAGATGTAGAAATATACAAACAGATTTAGACAGTAGAATTTTTAGAAGTAGAGGAAACAGATACAATATACATGAGAATTTTGTATTTAAAGGTTTATGAAAATTTTTTAAAAAGTGGATTACAACCATTATCAATTGATAAACTTGAAGTTGATCTTTGGGAAAATTCTGGAATGTATTTTCAAATGGATGGGCTATGAACATTTAGAACAGACTGTGATCTCTAGCAGTCAATATGAACTCCCTCAGGGGTGCCTTGGTTGCTCAGTTGGTTAAGCATCTGCCTTCACCTCAGGTCATGATCCCAGGGTGGGGACAAAGCCCTGAATGGGGTTTCCTGCTCAGTGGGGAGTCTGCTTGTCCCTCTACCTTCCCCCACCCATGATCTTTTTCATTCATGCTCTCTCTCTTGTTCTCAAATAAATAAAATAAAATCTTAAAAACAAAAGTTTCAAAAATTAAAAAATGAATTCCTCCCAAATATAAATAAGTATATGCAAATTAGGTCAAACTAACCTCATTTTCTGAGAAATGATCATTTGCACAGTAAAAATTTTTTTTAAAGTTTATGAGAATTTTGTCAACTCCCTGAAATTCCTATGCATTGGTAATTCAATAATCAAATTGATGAAAATATTTTTTATTAAAAAAAAAGCACAGATTTAGGATTAAAAGGAAACATTGACAAAACACTAGTGACCCTGGAGAAATCATATAACTTAGTCCCCTAGTGTTATTGAAAAATAAGAGTCTGGGGGACTTGCGTGGGTCAGTGGGTTAAGCCTCTGCCTTCGGCTCAGGTCGTGATCTCAGGGTCCTGGGATCAAGTCCCCCATTGGGCTCTCTGCTTAGTGGGGAGCCTGCTTCCTCCTCTCTCTCTGCCTGCCTCTCTGCCTGCTTGTGATCTCTCTCTGTCAAATAAATAAATCTTAAAAAAAAAAAGGAAAAAAAAGAGTCTAAAAGTGTTTTTTCCAATCTTTAATATTTTAGAAATGATCAAATAAAATCATTTATAAGTCTTCCATAATTTACAAAATATATGGATGCAATACTTTTGGACCAGAATTTTTTTTTCTCTCTCTCTCATGTAGACAGAGGAAAACTAGGGATTACATATACACAAAATGGTTACTGTTGGTAGAATATCATTGACATCTGCGAAGTAAAAGTCATTCAATCTTTGCAATTTCCAAAGCAATGAACAGCACCCTGAGATAAACTTTCTTCAATAAAATACAAGTTACTAATGTATAAAAATGGAAGAGAGAAAAGGTAAGGGAATCAAGTGTTAATTTTTAGACTAGATAAGATAAAGAATTCTTTGGGACATCCAGCTTTAATGTTGAGTAAGCAACTGGATATATAACTCTGGTGTTCATAGGAGAGATCTACTTGAAGGTATAAATTTTGGGATTCATCAATACTGAAATCATATTAGAAGTCATTTAGGGAGTGAGAGCCAATAAAGAAGGGAAGACGTTAGAGGAAAGAGGTGTAATAGAAGTTAAACAAAAGAGACTGAAAATAAGTAGCCAAGGAGGTGAGCAGAAAAACCAAGAGGTTGTAAGAGTCCATAAAGGCAAGTAAAAAAAAAAAAAAAAGACTCAATAGGAGAAAGCAATCAGCTACATCAATTGCTACTGATAGGAAGAGTAAGACGAAGAATGAAAAGTGATCATTGACTTTAGCATTTTGAAAGTCAATGGTAATCTTGAGGACAGTTTCAGGAAAGTAGAGTGCATACTCAGCTGATTGCAGTCTTCAAAGAGAACAAGGAGAGGAACTTGAGACAGACAGCATTGTTTTAGAGGGGAGTAGAAGAGTGGAAAATCGCCAGATGAAGATGTGGCAAAAAGGCAGAGTATCTTTTGTTTTTGTTTTTATTTTCATTATGGTAGTTTCTTCCTTATGTTGCATGCTGATTAGACTGATTCAGGAGAGAAGGAAAATATTCAGTTTCCGGAGAAGGAACAACCGCCTGAGCAACTCTTTTGAGAAGGTGAAAACTTATAAATTTAATAGAGAATTTAAGAAATTAGCTTAGATAGGGTCATACTGAACATTCTGAGCTCCAAACTCCGATATGTAGAGCTATCCTGTTTCCTTCTTGCCAGTAACTGAATTGTGGGAGAGGAAATAATAGGTTTTTTGCAAATTACAAATTACTATTTATCTAAACACATTTGCCTTAAACTAAAACTGGCACAACTACTGCTCTGATATCCCCACAGTCTATGAAGTTTATCAATAAGCATAAAGGAATATCAAGCTATCAGCCTGCATTGACTTGTTCCAAGCATCTCTGTTGCCAGGCAATAGCTCTCAGTATTTGACTAGGTAACTCAATTACATTTTAAGATGGTTCATCTAATCTAGGAATACAGCAAAGTTCCAATTTCTTGACAGAAGTCTCTGAGATCTCAATGTGATCAATCTTATAAGAATGATAAAAAATTGATAAATATTGCAAATTAAAATATTTATACCTATATCACAGTTCATACTTTATTCATTACACACAGGATATCCAGACTGGAAAGTATGAGTATTTGATCCACTATATCTACAAAATTGACAGTATTATGTTTCTTGGGATAATTCTTTGTAAATATCCAAAATTTCAAAATTCAATTTGATTATATTTTAGCTCTTAAAATAATATCAAAATAAAAATAAAGAATTGCCCCAGCAACATCACACAAAAAATACAAGAATTTAGGTGGAAGGAAAGCATTTATCAATTAATAGTACTTATATTCTGCCTCCCAAATTGTCCAGTGCTATATTCATTACTTTAAAAAAAGGAAAAAAATGACATCCTCCATCTTTTAGTTACTATTACTGTCTACCAATTTACCCCCAAACTCAGTAGCTTAAAACAATAAGTAATTTATAATGTCACATGATTGTGCAAGTCAGGGATTAGGGTGATTCTTTTGCTATGGCTTCAACTAAGGCCACTCAATTGTACTTAGCTGGTAGATGGGATAGTCTATAGGCTTGAAGATGCTATCAATCAAATGCTTGGCATTTTGGTAAGGATGGCTAGAATACTGGACCCTGAGAATGACTCTCAATGGGACCACCTACGTGTATTCTCTCCAGCCTATTGACCTCAAGCATTTGGAGTTATTACACAGCAACTGATTTTCCTCATGGTGAGTATTCCAAGTGAAGCAAGAGGAAATCACATGTTTTTGTTTGTTTGTTTGGGGTTTAAGGAAAAAATGAAATCACTTATTAAAAATGCTTACAATATCTGACATCCTGTAGGTGTGCAATAAATGTAAACTACTTCTCTATAATTCTTCCCTTCTTTGCTTTGCTTTTTTCTTTTCTTCTTTCCCTCCTTCCTTCTCTCCCTCTCTTCCTCCCTCCCTCCCTCTCTCTCTCCCTCCCTCCCTCCCTTTCTTTCTCTTCCTTTTTTTCTGAGTACAACATACTGATTGTTAAAACATCTTCGAAAGAGATCTAATGTGACTTCTCTTATATTCTATTGTTTGAAACTGCCACCAGCTCACTCAGATTCAAAGATAGCAGACATAGACTTTCCAGCTCTCAACGGGAAGAGTGCCAATGAATATGTGGCCTTTTAAAAATACAATCAAGCAAACAGACAAAAGAAAATCACCATCCTCAGAGATCGTCAAATAAATTAAATAATTAAAATTAAGTTAAAATAGCTGCAACTTCAAAGAATATTCAGAAAAAGATGGGACAGTAGTAAATTCAATGAACAAAATATCTAAAGTTAGTTTCAACATCATGGAATAATTCTGATAATAATTTTTAGTAAACTAGGGATATTTATTTTATGGGAATACTAGAATGGTGCACAGGACTTACATAAGACATCTGACAGAGTCTTTAATGATGACTCTGCCCAAAATACTTGAGTAAATTCAGGGAGGCCAGAATTGCTGTCAATTCAGGAGTCCTAGAGGTATAGAATGCTTTTATCATTGACATAACTTTGGACTAGATTGTAAAGACGTTGAATGATACAATCCAAACTTAAAGTATATGTGCTAGGACAGAGCATAATTTTTCAGAATGCTATACCAAAAATACTGTCCAATTGGATGTTGTTAATACAAGTTTTCATGTTCAACACATTGGGAAATATCACTCTTAGCTTTTGAAGAGTAACAACTAAAGAATCTTTCAAATTTGAAGTACAGGGGTCCCTGGGTGGCTCAGTGGGTTAAAGCCTCTGCCTTCAGCTCAGGTCATGATTCCAGGGTCCTGGAATCGAGCCCCACATTGGGCTCTCTGCTCAACGGGGAGCCTGCTTCCCCCTCTCTCTCTGCCTGCCTCTCTGCCTGCTTGTGATCTCTGTCTGTCAAATAAATAAATTTTTAAAAAATTTTAAATAAAAAAAAATTTGAAGTACAAAAATATTTTTCATTTTATGTTATTCTGGCCATCAACCCACACACTGGAAAATAATATCATGAGTATAACTACAAATGAGAACACGTGTATAGCTCAGCAGGAGTAAAAGGAGGAGGAAGAGGAGGAAAGCAACAGAACTGATAGGAGTATTAGGCTGTAATGTAACCACCAAAATACCGGGTATTTGTTGCAATTTATTGAAAGCAAAAATCCATGGGGCACCTAGGTGGCTCAGTCAGTTCAGCCTCAGACTCATGATTTTGGCTCAGGTCATGGTCTCAGAGTTGTGAGATCAGGCCCTGAGTCAGTCTCTCAGTCAGTGTGGGGTCTGCATGAGATTCCCTTTGCCTTTCCCCCTGCTCGTGTGTAAGCTTGTGCGCTCTCTCTCTCTCAAATAAATAAATAAATAAATAATATATATATATTTTTTAAAAGTACAGATCCATTAGAAGTGAGTTGAGATCACTATCTATAATATATTGGGTAGAAAATTCCTAGAGCAGTTTAATAATGGATTCTTCATTTAAAAAAGGATATTGAGAAAGAATCTCAAATTTATGGAAGAACAAATTTGCTAATGAGGGTACTTAACCCACGTCATTCGAAATGTTTATAAAGATGAAGTACAATGCCTCAAAGGGAATTCTCAGTAATAGGAATTCTGTAATCATCAGTTGGACGACAACTCTGTCATTGGGTGTAATCCACAGATTCAAGTATACTAGTAGTATATATAAAATCACAGAGATGTCCAGCTCAGCATTTATCAAACTTTTCACACTTTCATCACTTTTAATCTGGTCTTCTATATTCCCTGATTCTGTTTCCAAGGTTACAAAACACTATCACTTGTCCTGCTTCATTTCACCTAAGACATCTTTGTACTTTTGTTCTACCTATTTTGACCCATGATGCTGTCAGGGCATGACTTTATGACTTGTCCCTAGGCCCTCTGCAACACTGCTATGAATAGGAGACACTCTCACCTCCATCTCCTTTCCCAGCCTAGTAGAAACACAGTCCTTTACACTTACCTTCTTCATTGGAATAGGGTTTAGTATAACTCAAGAATCTGGTAACAGCTTGAAAAGCTTGTCCTTGAATGTCTTTTCTTTTCCTTTTTTTTTTTTTTTTAGATTTTATGTATTTATTTGAGAGAGAGAGCAGGAGTTGGGGGAGGTGCCAAGGGAAAAGCAGACCTCCCTCCCCCTGACAAAAACACACTGAGAAGAGAGCCTGACATAGGGCTCAATCCCAGGACTCTAGGATCATAACCTGAGCGAAAGGCAGATGCTTAACCAACTGAGCCACCCAGGTGCCCCTTGAATGTCATTTTCATTTTATATTTTAAAATCATATTCAATGAATTGAATATGATATTAGCTCCAGTGTCTTCTCTACATTTTTCTCTAAGTCTATCCTCCTGGGCAACTATGGTAAAGATACCAGCAGTTGACAATAAACTCAGAACCATCTATTTCTGGATAGGTGTCTTCCAAAGTAGAAAAGTGAGGATCATTGCCAATGAACAGGGAAATGAGACAATTCTAAGTCATATAGCCTCACTGACAGAGAATGATTAGTATTGCTAGAAGGAATCATGTTGCAATGATTCCACCAACAGAATTTCTGATGCCAAGCATACGTTTAAGTGTAGATTTGGTTACGTGATTTCTCATTCAAATAAGAAGGACTAGCCATCCATGATGGTGAATGATATGTAATATGATCAGTTCTAGGTGCAGGACAAAGGAGACAACTAAAGCATCTCTCTAGAGAAGTTAATTTCTATGGGTTTGTTGTTGTGGTTGTTGTTATTGTTTTTAAAGATTTTATTTATCCATTTGACAGAGATCACAAGTAGGCAGAGAGGAAGGCAGAGAGAGAGAAGAGGAAGTGGGGTCCCTGCTCAGCAGAGAGCCCGATGCGGGGCTTGATGAGGGGCTCGATCCCAGGACCCTGGGATCACGACCTGAGCCAAAGACAGAGGCTTTAACCCACTGAGCCACCCAGGCGCCCCAATTTCTATGGTTTTAACAAACATGAAGAAAACTTCCATCTCCTATCATCATCTCACAAAATCACTTACTTCAGTGATTCCTGGTATTATGAAGACATTTGCAGCTTGTTGGTTTCAGTGTAATTGAAATAATCAACAAACCAACTGTCAACTGCTATTGCTTATGGTTTGGGCAAGATGCTGAGGCCCAACAAAGTATGCTGATATTTGACCTGGAAAGTAGCATTTTTACGTGTTCATCCTTACAAATAAGTCTGAAATATTTAAAATCTAATCTACAACTAAATACATTCTTGAGTGGACAAGTAAATGGATTATTTCATCACCAAGTTCAAGTGCAAGCTTAAAAGGATATCAGTGAGCCAAAAGTGTTTCTGCCTTCTGTACAATGTATGAAAGTGCTAAAGTCCTTCAGTAACACTCAGACCAGTACTGAGATAGAGTTCATCTATGAATAAATCTAAATTACTCATGCACATTTTGAAGAACTGAGCTGACGTGAAATCTGCCACCTTGGTCACTGTAAAGAAGGCTTTATGTTTGACAAGTCATTGTTGAGGCACTATGTGTGTCCCCAGATCTCAGAAACTTCTGAAGGACATCTTTAATGACAAATGATCAAACAAGATCATAAACCCCAATGACTGTTGTTGATGGAGCAGCTGCCCAGGAAGCCATTATGTCAGGAGACAAATCAGAAAATGTTATTTTTTTTGTCTCCAAATGTCACTCATTGCTTCCTTGGTATTATAAGTGATAATAAAGGCAGAGTTGCTCTTATCAAACATAATACCCCTTTCCACACACACACACACACAAAAAGACATAGACTTTCATTTTCCATTCTCACAACCATTTGGCTTTATGAAGATGGGAAGGCAATAATAAAGAAAAACCTTGCCTGGAAAGGTTGACATCCCATGCATTCCCATGAGCCATGTGGCATTCCATGGATTGAAATCACCTTTGGTGCTAATGCCTGTGATGACCTTAAAGGTGTCCATGGTGGATCAGGTTATAGTAAATAAAGAAAGAATTAAAATCACTCTTGACAAAGGCTGTTTGAGCAAAGGTAATAGTGAGCAGATAGTCAAGGAGGTTAAGAAATACAGCCAATGAAGATGAGAAACACAGAAAAAAGTTGCCATCAGAAGCCTAAATTGAATCTTAAATGTTTAATATGCAGGCCACAGGAGAAGATGAGAAACATCCAGAAAAAATGAATGATAAGTATCAGCAAAAGATGTTTGACAAGTGCACTAAATTATCAGCTGGCTAGACAAAAATCAGACTTCGCAGAGGATGTCTTTGAACCAGAATGACCTGGTAAAGGTCTGTAAGCTCTTCATTATTAAACAGTTTCAAGTTCAGAGAATATGCTAGAAAGGAAAACTAACAGCTTCCTCAGGAGCAGAATTCCTTCTGAAGGTACCTCTGAATCTACTGTTGATGATGACTAATCTTTCTCTAAATCAAAATCTTTTGAAGAACCAAATTTTAGGAAAATTCATTCACAGTAGTTAAATCATATTTCATATAAAAATCATCCATTAGGGTACTTGGGTGGTTCGGTCATTTAGCTTCTGCCTTCGGCTCAAGGTCATGATCCTAGGACTCTGGGATTGAGTGCTGCATCAGGCTTCCTGCTCCATGAGAAGCCTGCTTCTCCCTCTCTCACTACCCCTGCTTGTGCTCCCTCTCTTGCTGTGTTTTTCTGTCAAATAAATAAATAAAATCTTAAAAAGAAATTATGTATGAAAGTTTTACTGGGCTGTTTCAGTACTTAGCTACACACATAGCAAAAGTCAATACGATTGTACTTTATCGGTGTTTGTGTAAGCATGTAGAAAATTCAATTTATGTTTTAAATAATAATTTAATTAGATACCATAAACACATGTAGATGATTAATTATATAATTCAATTCAGTCTTTAAATATCATACATAATATCAAATTAATAGATTTTATATGTAAAACTTATAGATTGGTAATAATACTGGTAAAGAGGAAATTAGGGAGAGAAAGGGGGATTTATCCCAGTCTTTATTATAACAGATGTTTCCAGGAATCTTGGAAGGATAAAGGCTTCCTAAAGTCACTCTTGAAACATAATTTAATTTTGAAGGACATAAATCATTGAGACTAAGTTATTAGAGTTAATCCAAGCTATATATCTGTCTAAAAACTATGATGATAGATGGATATAAAGTTTATTCATTTTAGGTATTCAGGAATAAAAGTATGCAACTATTTATTTAATATCTGTCTCAAAACTACCAAGACAAATGAATATGAAGTTAATTCTTTTAAAGTATTAAAGTATTAAAGAATACAAAAATATATGCTATTTATTTAATAATAATTTATGGCCATTACATTGTGTGCTTTATATAATAATTCTTCCATCACTTAATTTCGTCTTCATAACAAACTTCAGAGTTGGCTACAATTGTTTATTTTATAGATGAACACACTGAGACACAGAGAGGATAGGGTAGTTGATCAAAGTTACATAACCAAGAAGTGTTTCTTTTAGAAAATAAAATGAAGCAGTTTCATTCTGAAGTTTATGTTCTCAACTGATTTCTCTGTTGGCTCTCTTTATATAATAATACATCTGAAAACAGTTGAGTATATCCAAGGCCAATGGTTAGTTATTTAATGATAGTTGTTAACTGATGAGCATTGCATTTACAAAAACTTAGTATTTTCTGATTTCCAAGATATTAAAATTGCTTATAAATCTTTTATAAATTTTCTACAATAACACTACCAGCTATAATTGAACTGCCAAACAATCATAATTACTCCAAAATCATTGAAAAATAAAGATGCTATTTTTTACACTAATATCCGTTAGAAAACTGAATGATGTCAGATTTAATATCCACTAATATGACACAATTCCTTTAATTTTCCAAGTGAGGCTTTAGGGACAGACTGATTGAGATTGCTTTTTCT
This sequence comes from Taxidea taxus jeffersonii, assembly GCA_003697995.1. Lineage (NCBI taxonomy): Eukaryota > Metazoa > Chordata > Mammalia > Carnivora > Mustelidae > Taxidea > Taxidea taxus. The sequence continues at coordinate 22,204 of ML105262.1, read as the reverse complement.
TTCTTTTCCCAGAATCTGTCCCACATTACACAAATAGCATCATTAAAGATAACACCTTTAATAAAATGTTTGGAAATGTTGAAACAGACAATCTAAGTCTGAAGAAAGGGTCACTGGCCAATTGAGGAGCTATCTCTTGTATGAGATTTACACCTGAACTCCAAACACCCTGTGTTCATTATGAAGCCCCCTCAGCTACTGATCAGGATTATTATTAATGCTTTCCCACATTTACCAGGAAAAGAATGCACACAAATGGTAACAAATACCTGCACTGAGGATCATTATCATTTAGCTCACATTAAGATTAAGAAGTGAAGTTAAAAATCTGTCAGGGAATGTGACTTTCATGCATACAACCTTACTCTGAGTTTTCTTTCCCTTTTATTTTACTTGATATGAGCTTAAAATGGGAAGATATTTGTGATAAACAGTGCATAATGTTCTTGAAAAAGTCAGTGTTATTTCAAAAGTTGGGCTTATTTCGTAATAAAGTGTGAGAAACTAAACAAAAATCTCAGATAAAATTATTCACTGAAAGTATCAGTTTTCTAACAAGATGAAAATACTCTGGATTAAAAGATGATAATGGGGGGCACCTGGGTGGCTCAGTGGGTTAAAGCTGCTGCCTTCGGCTTGGGTCATGATCCCAGGGTCGTGGGATCGAGCCCCGCATCAGGCTCTCTGCTCTTCGGACAGCCTGATTCCTCCTCTCTCTCTCTCTGCCTGCCTCTCCACCTACTTGTGATCTCTGTCTGTCAAGTAAAATAAATAAAATCTTAAAAAAAAAAAAAAAGATGATAATGGTTGCTAAGGCTGTAGGATATCAAATGTATATGCAATTTAAATGTAATTAGGGCACGTACCATCGAGGAATATGGACCTTATGAAAAACATATCACTTACTTTAAAGAAAACACACCAGATCTGGCAATGCTTAAAACATCCAAACAGATGGCTGTAGGCTTTTCATAACATAATAATTTTGAATGCTGTTTAGCAGAGAAAAATGGGTAGTAGTATCACTATTAAAGCTAAAGAGGATTTTCTTTATGAGTAACAAAATCCATTGCTTCAAGTTGAAAGCTTACTTTTGTGCATATGGCAATTAATTTATTTAAAATTATGACATAGAATTTATGATATGCTTTCTAAATAAGTCTGAAATGATCCTAAGATATTCTAGGACATAGGACTCATGGAAATTTGGAGAATGCAGTTCCTATTGTGATGTGCTTTTTTTTTTTTTTAAAGATTTTATTTATTTTTTTGACAGAGAGAGATCACAAGTAGGCAGAGAAGCAGGCAGAGAGAGAGGGGGGGAAACAGGCTCCCTGCCAGAGAGCCCAATGTGGGGCTTGATCCCAGGACCCTGGGATCACAACCTTAGCCAAAGGCAAAGGCTTTAACCCACTGAACCACCCAGGTTCCCCTTGTGATGTGTTTTTAAGGGTTATTCTCTTTTCAATTTGGTTATCCTATATACTATTGTAAAGTCACCTGCATTTGAAAAATAAAATGTATTTATTCTATCAGGTCCTAACTTCTTTCTATATACCTCTCCTTTTCCTATTTTTGTTCATTTTTTATTTCTTTCCAGATGATTTTACTTTTACTAAGTTAAATGTGCCATTAAAAATTACCTAAGTAATTAAAATAATGATAAATGAAATAATTTCAATAAAAATAGCTGTCAACAACTTTTTCACTCATTCCCAAGATAATTCCAAAAAAAGGTGCTTCCTCTGTCATTTTATAGAAACATTATTGTGAGGATTGTACCTATTTAAAGGAATAATGGGGTGCCTGGGTGGCTCAGTCTGTTGAGCATCACTCTTGGTTTCAGCTCAGGTCATGATCTCAGGGTCCTGAGACTGAGCCCCATGTGGGGCTCCACACTCAGTGCAGAGTCTGCTTGCCCTTTCCCTCTCCTTCTGCTTCTCACCCTCTCACCCACCCCCAAGGTCTCTCTTTCTCAAATAAATAGAATCTCAAGAAAAAAAAAGGTAAATAATATCTCATAACCTCATGCTGTGCTTACTAAAGTTGGTATTCTGTTAGTATTCTGCAATACATAAAAGCCATCAATCAGACTTCATTTGTAGGCAATGACAGACATGGTGATGGGAGAGTGAAATTGTTAAATCTCTTTTGATTAATAGTAATAATAATAATAATAATAATTTGTTTCATAAGTTTAAGAGACTGTGTCTTTGGCCCCAGTTACCTATTCTAAAATTATAAAGTGTTGGTTAAAATTACAATGGGGACCAAATTGAGGGTAGGGATGGTTTTAAGTAGAACTAAAGAAAATATAATGACACCACTATCTAAAGGAATTGTATTTATTATTTAGATTAATATTTTAGAATCATAAAGAAATACAGTACGTGCTATTCTATTAAGTAAAAATCTAATAGTTAATATTTATTATTATGATACATGTAACATTTGTAATTTTTAAAATATTTATATTTTAACAAAAGTTTATAGTTTTAAAATTTATAATAATATTTTCAAAAGTTACAGTGAAAATGAGTACATTGATACTCTTCAAAATACTATTTCTGACAAAAAAAAGTAAAATCCAGTAACAATACTATAAGATGGTCACTGGCATTTAATGATGTTATTTTTATTTATAATATTAAACATAAGTACAAAAAATTTGGATTAATGAAAATGAGTAGTTTCGTTTCTATACCTTGCTAATGCTTTAGTATTTCCAGTACATATTGTACATTTTAGGAAAAAGTAGCCATAAAATTTACAGGTTAGTTTTTTAAATCTTTTATTATTGAGATAAAAGTGTACATATCTTGCATGCATAGATCCTGAATGTGCATTTCAGTGAGTCTTGATAAATATTTAAATTCATATAACTACCATCCCAATCAAGATATAGAGGAATTTCATCACTCCAGAAGGAAATCATCTGTTAATTCCGAAAGCTACAAAAAGACAGTCCTTCTAAGTAACATCAACAGAAATATGAGAAATTCCTGAAATACAAATGTGATATTCTGAGTTTCCAGTTAAAAATAATAGGCACTATAGGAAAATCAGAGAAGAAAGAAAGAAAAGTTATAGATAATAGAAAATACTATTTTACACAGTAAAAATGATAGAACCAATTATACAGAAACCAATAGCTTCTCAATTTACTCAGAGGAAAAGCTAAAATTCTCAGCTGTCCTTAACTATAAGATTTGGTCCCCATTGCCTTTCTGACCTTCTGACATCACCTTCTATTATACTCCTTTTTTCTGCTTTACTTGTTAAGTGTGCTCTTGCCACGGGGCCTTTGCATATGCTATTTGCTCTGAATCAAATGCTCTTTTGCTTGATATTCCTGCTGCTGCTTTCTGCAGTTGGTCAGACCCTTACTTAGAAACTTTCCTTTCTTTTTTTCTTTTTTTTTTTTTTAAGGACTTCACCTATTTATTTGACAGAGAGAGATCACAAATAGGCAGAGAGGCAGGCAGAGAGAGAGAAGCAGGCTCCCCGCTGAGCAGAGAGCCTGATGTGGGGCTCGAATACTAGGACCCTGAGATCAGGACCCAAGCCAAAAGCAGAGGCTTAACCCACTGAGCCACCCAGGCATCCCAATCAGAAACTTTTTAATGAGGTATTCCTTAGTCTTCCCTTCAAAAAAATCACACACATCCCATACTCAGACCACCACTTTAAATTCTCTTCCTTCTTTTACTTTTTTCCTTTAGTTCTTATTATTGCCTAATTGACCTAATGTTTTATATGTATTTATCTTATTTATTGTCTGACTCCCTTACTGGACCACAATCACCATAAGATCCATAAGATAAGTGACTTTCATACCCAGCCCTTAGAAGAGTTTCTGGTTCACATGGTGTTTTCATTAAATAATTGTCAACGAATAAATCAACAATAAGAAAACACTCCTAGGGGCACCTAGGTGGCTCAGTGGGTTAAAGCCTCGACCTTTGGTTCAGGTCATGATCTCAGGGTCCTGGGATTGAGCACCGCATCAGGCTCTCTGCTCCACAGGGAGCCTGCTTCCCCCCCCTCTCTACCTGCCTCTCTGCCTACTTGTGATCTCTGTCTGTCAAATAAATAAATAAAATCTTTTTTAAAAAAAGAAAGGAATTTTTAAAAAAAAGAAAAGAAAACACTCCTAAACATGAATATCAAATACTGAGGTTAATCAATCAGTCGAATGTTTCTATACTCAAATTTTCCCTCCTTCCAACATTCCAATTTTCTTATTTCATGTACATTTTACTTTGTAAGGAATCATTAAGATATGTTTTCATCCAAGATGGTGCCATCTAGCTGCTCTTGTTAGAAGTACTTGTTAGTAGTACCAGGCAACAAAGTTCTGGGACCATGATTACCTTCCCCTACCTTTAAAACTCTGCCAGAACCGTGGGCTATTGGGAGAGATGGGCTCCCTCAAAAAGCTTGTAGGATCCAAATTTAGAACATGCCCTGTGATCACCATTAAAAGCCCTAAGAATATGTTCTAGTATTATGATAATAACATTTTATATTTTAAAACATTGAAAACCTGAATTTATGGACAACATACTAATGTTTAGCAGGAACCTATAGCAGTAGTCAACCACATTTAGAACACATTTCTACTTCTCTTCCTTTTTTTTCCCTTCCCAAAGCCAACTATGTCACCCTTGAGTTACAAAGTAGTTTCACAACCCATAAAAATCTAAAGTGTTTGGCCCGGAGTTGAATGCCTACCTTCCAAGAGAAAGCAAGGCAGAGAAATAGACTGCCTATCAGTCACTCTGACTGACTGCTTAAAAAGCTATTGTTCTTTGGCAGACAGCAGAAATTTCAAAGTGAGAAAATAATTTCTTAAACAAAAGTATTTACCAAATAAAACACACAAGTATTATAGTTCAGAAGTTTCATTTATACTTAATCATCCAATCAATTAATTCTTCACATAATCCATTTTAAGGCCATCATTTGAATAACTGACCTCAAATATTTTATTCCTTAGAATTAGGTTACCAAATTCTCAGAGAACATATTTTTTTTAAGAATAAATTACAGCTGATGGTATTGTTTCCCCTGAATCTCTCTCTTTTTCATATACACACACATATTCATAGATTCTCAAAATGCAAGAATGAAGAACTGGAGTAAATTCTATAGTGTTTTCTTTGGGTGGCTCTCAAAACTTACTCTTGAACACATAAAAATATGGAAAGTATCTTTCTATATTATATTCCTAAGAATTATCTAATGCAAAGTTATTTATAAGTATCAACTGGGATATAAGCATCAATGAGGAGGAATTAATTTTCAAATAATACATAAAGATCTAATTCAATGTGAGTTCAATGACTCAGGAAACAGACACATTTAGATGTAGTGTGGGCCTCTGAGAAGATTAATCTGGTCTCCAGAGGCTCAGGTTCACTGATATCTTCTTATTACAAACTTCCTTTTTCCTTTGGCATCTTCTTCAGTCTGATCTACCTAGTGGTAACAAAAGGCTGCAGTGTTTTCAAGCCTTCCTTCCACAGAAGAAGAGAAACCTTCCTTTTCTTTAACTATTGAAAAAAATCCTAAGCATTAGTCTGATTGGGCCAGCTGAGTTTATATAGCCACTCTGGAACCAGCTTTTGGGCACATGGGATTATATTATGCCTATAAATTAGGCCATTAATGGCCTGAATGGTTATCACTCAAAAGAAAGGGGTAGAAGGAATGCAGAAATAACAAACCAACATTTAACACAAAACTTATATATACTCTTTAGTTCTATTAATTGCTCAACCAACAAATATTTATTGAGTTTCTATGAGACAGACAGGCAAGAATAAGGCAGAGACTGAGAGAAATACAAAGTAATATGACAGAGCTCTTATATCAAGAAAGCTAAAATCTAGTTTGATTTCAATCAGAAATAAAAACACACAAAAATGAGAGTGCAGTAAGTGCTAAAGGTTTAGACATTGTCATAGAGCAATGACGGTTCCAAGAACAGGAAGACTGGTGTAAGCCGGAGCAGGTGAAGCATGCTCCTTAAAAAAAGCTGGGACAATCCAGGGTATCTAAAATGGAAACATGGCTGAAAAAAAAAAAAAATGAGTCTGTCTTTTGTAATGTTTTAGTATTTTTTTAAACTATAAAGGAATCTTTACTGATGGCATTTTTAATCTAGCCAGGATATGCATATACAGGCACAGAGAAATGTCTCAAGTAATGTTTACAGAATGTAATACTTACTACTTAACGAGGGTAAGATCTGAAGTTATCTGTTGCTTTTTCAATGTTTGGATACTGTCTGATCTTTGGTGTAATGGAAAGGTTAATTTTTAAAACACAGTAAAGTGATTTATTACTCTAAAAAAGTGTGTGGTTTGTGTGGGAAGAGAGAAGATGGCCATTTTAGGTAGGGGAAATGCATTCCTGGCAAAGGTGTGAAGGTGGGAATTAGGAAAGGAACAGAAAAGGAAAGGAGACAACAGAACTGATTGGGAAGCAATAGGGAAAAGGCTGTGCAGGTGAAATAGATACAGATAATTGAGTATCTTGAAAGACCCACAAAGATTTTAGACTACATAGTAGATATAAAGAGTAACAATGCCAAAAAAAAAAAAGAGTAGCATCATTATCAAAATGTCAAGTAAATAACTTATTGCTCTTATTTAATGGAAGGAGGAGAATTTGGAAATATTCATATTCTGTAGAACTGCTTTTTTAAACATTAGATCATGTGTAGATACATGTACATACATTCTGAAATGCTAAAAATGCAGTATATTAAATTCTCTCTAGACAATAGTGTTTTATTGATCGAGATAGTAAATTTTTAAGCTACATGCTGAGCATGATGATGAAGTAGGTAAGCCAAGCTGTAAATCATTCTTTTTTCTATGAAAACCAAAACATATATATTCTCACTTTTCCTCTAAGATGCTTATAACAGCAGCTGTTATAATCATACAGCATAGAGCCTTTCATAACCTTTCTTTTATTTTGGCATGACACATTATATTAAGAGTCATATTTCAATCTGGGAGGTTACCTAAATAATAGCCCTTTCCCACAGAGACCCAGTGCCAATTCCAAACCTCCATTATAGGCACTGAACCTGGGATAGAAAGACCAGCCAGCATCGATTTCAACAGAATGCTTTTCAAAGACAAAAACTTATCTAGAATATTTGAATTACAGAATCAATAATTTTAGAAGAAACCTATAAATTATATAGTTCTACCCTCTTCTCAATATTAGAAGATGGAGGTCAGAGAAGTTGTGACATATCTCAAATGGCACATCTAAATTGCCTACTTGGAACCTAACTGCGACTTTTAATTCCAAATCCAGAGTATTTTCCACAAGATCGTTCTGTGCGTAAGATAATATGTGTTGATTCCTGTGAAGTTCTCTGAAATAAGAATCCACACCCTCTATGCCAACCTTTACTGGAGAAAGTCTCTTCATGACTTATTCATATGTTCTGTATATAATTCCATTGAGCTATAGACAATGCAAATCTTGCCTAGAAGTAAAGCCAACTGTTACCAAGAGTGTGGGAGGCAGCATGCAGGCCTGAAATAGCTCATTAGGAGACCACACACCATGAGGACCACTGACATTTCTTCCTCAAACACCCAGGCTCAGGCCTGGAGCAGTTCCAAAATTTGCAAAGGAAAATGCTATACCAAAAATCAAACCAGCCTTGGCACGAGTAACTTCACAAACAGTGGCATAGAGATTCATTAGTGATGAACAAAGTAGTGAAAAGACAAAATGACTTTCCACAAACACCTAATTTTAGTATTTAAAAAATGCATTCGATTCTTTTCTATTATTTACATTACTTTATAAGAATATTACACACATATAATAGAGGAACTGACTTTGACATAGGAAAGGAATCTGGAGCAAAATATTTTCAGAAAACACTCTGTGAGTATACATATTAGGGAAAAATATACAAATGCAAGTATACAGTGAGATATATCTTAGCATAATATCATATTTCCATATCAGGTATTATTTCCATTGTAGTGGGCTTACAAGTCCACTTTACCATGAACCTTGGATAATAAACTAAGAACATACCATTGTCCATTATAGAGATGGAAGAATCTACATCTTTAAGAGACTAATTCAGGATACTATAGCAGGAAATAGTGGGGATAAGAGTAGAAATCAAATGCTTTGATAAACCAGTGTTATTTCCAATATAGTGCTTTCCTTTTCACAATACTTGCTACTGCACTTGTGTGATTACACAGGAGAAATCAAAATATGAGACAAACTTCATGACAGGAGAGAGTTAAGTAATATGTATAAAATTAATCCATAACATTACTTTCCAAGTGATGGTTTGCCTTTCCCTTTTTGAATTCAACTGAATTCATTTTGCATTTGGTTCTCAATTTTTCAGACAGAAGTATTTTTTAAAAAATGATTGTATAAACTTTTCTTTCATTAATGATTTTAAACGTTCCCTACATAAAGATCTCTGTCTGATCCAAGAAAAATAAAGATAAAAAGTTTTGCCTGGTCAAAAACAGAAAGTGAAAAAAACCAATCTAGAAATCTTGTTTATATATACACAATTTAAGCTAAATACTTTAAAATTGCAATTTATTTAATTTTCATGGTTCAGGCCCACATTATTTAGTACTGTGTAAACACTAAGGTATTTGTGTAGTGAGTATATTTTGAAAGTAAATTTAAGTCTGGATTTTTGCTTCATTATTCTTTCCAAGACAACACAGTTCAGGTATGGACAGTTGTGGCTTAATTCAGATTATAGTCATCCTCCCCCTTATCAATGGGGATAGGTTCTGGGACCCCCAGTGGTTGCCTGAAACCATGGGTAGTACCAAACCCTCTATATACCATGTTTTTCCCATATATATCTATGTACATACATATATATATATACACATACACACACATACCTATATACCTATGTGTATATATACCTATATACCATATACCTATATACCATATTTATATATATCTATGATATGCTTCTATTTATAGAATATATATCATATAACTATATACCATATATGTGTGTGTATATATATATATGAATGTTATACTTCTATTTATAAAATAGCAGATCTTGGAACACTGAAAAAATAAAATAAAATTTAAAAAAATTTAAATAAAGAGTAAGAAATGAACGACATAAAGCAATTATAACAGTATATTGGAAAAAAAAGTTATGTGAATGTTGTCTCTCTCTTCCAAATTATCTTATTGTACTGTACTTACCCTTCTTCTTATGATCCTGTGAGATGATAAGATGCCCATGTGAAGGGATGAGGTGAGTCTCATAGCGATGCAGGGCTGGGCAACTGTTGACCTATGACTCATCAGAAGGAGGAGCATCTGCCTTTGGACCTGGCCAACTGCAGATAAATGAAACTACAAAAGCAAAAGTGCAGATAAGTGGTGGTGGGTGGGCAGGGGGGGGAAGGGGGGGGGGGAGGGGGGGGGGGGGGGCTTCTTCATATTTATAGCGAACCTTTAAATTGTGTAAATAGACTGAGGGGTTTAAGACACAAAAACATACCTATAATCTGTTTAACAGAATCTCACTGTGAATCTTTAAAAATCATAGAGATTTCAAAACGTAATTTTAGATATGTAAGTCTGAAATGGTCCCTTTTTTCTAATCTTAATTCTAGTCAATGTAATCTCCTCTTTAAAGGCATAAACTAGGGACGCCTGGGTGACTCAGTTGGTTAGGCAGCTGCCTTCGGCTCAGGTCATGATGCCAGCGTCCTGGGATCGAGCCCCGCATAGGGCTCCTTGCTCAGCAGGGAGCCTGCTTCTCCCTCTGCCTCTGCCTGCCACTCTACTCTGTCTGCCTGTGCTCGCTCGCTCTGACAAATAAAATAAAAAAAAAATTTTTAAAGGCATAAACTATATAACTTGTTCGGAACAACATCAGAAAGTATATACAGGGATTTCAGTTGATATAAATATTATTAGTAAAATATTAGGTATAAAAAAATACTTGCCAGACATAAACATCAACTCTGGCTTAATTCCATTTTTATGTTATATATTTACAAGAAAGAAGACCTCTAGAAAGTATTTAGAATAAATGCAATAACTTTATTTCACAAGTTTGGTAGTATTCATTCTGACTTGAATATTTGAACCATTTTTGTGAGTTGAACTGATATGTATTCCTCATTAACTATTGACTGTTTCAAATTGATTCAGATAAAAAATATAGCTTACATTTCCATTTAAGAAACCTGAAAACCAAATATGAAAAATCTACAGTACAGTGCCTCATCAAATATTTTGTTTGAAAGCAAATTTATCTTCTAGGAAAATACATATATTCCATAAATGTAGGAAAGACAAGATTACACATAGTGAATTTGGATCTGTTAACTGTAACTCTCCTTCTCCTGCAATGCAGAAAAACATTTATAAAGAAAAAATATGTTTGGTTCAAAAAGATTGAGAAACTAAAATATCTTATTGAAAAGATTCAATTGAAGAAAAACTGATTGCTTTTGTGATATTCCTTCTAGTGAGAAAGAATAAAAATGTTTAAGACTAGTATTTTTCTTTAAAACCCTGCAGGTTTCCTTTAGGACAAACAAGGGAGAGAATCTTAGAGTATGACAATATATTAAAGGTCAGTGTGTCCGACCCCCTCCTTAGGAGGGAAGTTCTTCAACCTACCAATAATTGTTCCTTTTCTTATATTTGACAATGCTGTGGTTTTCTCCCTATGCCTTTTATTCTTCACACTCACCATCCTCATTTCCCTCAGCAGTTTGGAGGTCTTGGTTACTATTTTCCAGGTAATCTCTGTCTGATTTCCCAGAATGGCACATGAAACTGAACACAGTATTTCAAATGTGTTCGCACCAGTGCACAGGACACTACTGCCCCTTTCAATAAAAGCATTATTTACTTTTGGGGGGATGGAATCATAATTGGATTCATTTTTAACAGGTATGCTTTTGGTGCCACAATGACCTTACCTTTTGTTAGCCTCCTGCACCCTATACTTGAGTACTTAAAGTGGAAATTTAAGATTCCTATTTACTCCACTTCAAGGTCATCTTGTTTGCATATCAAATAAAAATTATATAACTGTGCTGTCTTTTTCTCATTGTACCAGACAAGATCAGAAGGAACACACAACTAGAGATTTGCTCCAGATTGGCACTGACTCCATAGCTAACACTCTTAATATCGGTAACCTACATATCTGTCTAGTTCATTCACATCTCTGACCACAAGTTTCTTCACTAATTCATTCAACAAATATTATAAATTTATTCTCTGCTAACAGTGGTCATAGCTGTTTTTTGCAGCAACATAAAAAGCAGACCAATCACTTGTGGAATTTATATAAGGTTAGCAAATAAATGCCTTATCAACTATATCCTATATTTTATCTATAGCATTTATCTTGTCTACCAGTCTGCTATTTCTACTAAAGGAAAATGGGGTTAGTTTGTTATTTATTCTTACTCAATTACTTCTGAACTTCTGTAACATTCTCTGTGGAATTTCATTTTCTGCACTTTTTAAAAAAGAAAAAAAATCAATATAAATTTCACCACAATGTACTCTCTGGTTTCAATATTTAGGCATCTCCTTCCATATTCTACAAAGAGCATTCACCATTATTCTTCCTTGGTGGCATTTCCAAATAAAAATTAATTAATTGGTAGATTGATACTGCCAGGCCCCTGTAAAGTCAGCTTGCAACTTCCACTGAAAAAAATCAATATTAAAATTTTCTTGCTTCCCTTGTCAGTTCACTTGTATTTTTCCCAGGTGCTATTTCAAATGTCTCTTTTCACCTCAAACCTCATACAGCCTCCTTTCTCTCTGAGCTCCTATTTCTTGGGGGAAAATAGAAGCCATCAACTGAAAACTCTTTGCAACCCAAGCCTATAAAATTTCCTGCACATCATCACTCCCAGGGAAACTTGGTCTACTTCTATCTTTCCTAGGTCTTCAATATTCCTCTATACACTAATTCTGTTCTTAAACAAGTTCCAGTCTCTCCATGTTAATTTTTCTTTTCTGAACCACCTACTATCCTGACTCCACTGTCATCCTCACGCCCATTTTTTCCCCTCTCCTGCAGCCCAGGGCCATCTTGTCTGGTCTGTCTTTTGCTCCCCCATGCCACCCCCCATACAGCCCGGGCCGTTAATGACCTCTTTGCCATGCCATCCAGTAAACAAGTTCATTCTCTTTTTGATGAATAACGAATTTGTTTGTCTAACAATATGATCTTTTTGAAACACTCTCTTACTCTGTTATACAAGCTACTGTGCATTTAGTTTCTTTGGTTAAAAAAAAAAAATAGATAGATAGATAAATAAATAAATAAATAAATAAATATGACCCTTTCCAATTGGCTTTGTAGGTGCCTCTTCCTGAGACCAGACTGCAATTAATGGTGGCCTTAGTTCATCTCACACTTTACATTCTCTCTGTGCTATCTTTAACTATCAATTAACTATCTTTCAGTTAACTTATCAGTTAACGATCTTTAACATCAATCAAATGTAAATAAATATTTACATCATGAGTTGCTACATCTCCCCTCAACTCGCAAGTATTGCACCTAACTTCCTGGTAGTTGTTTCTATTTGTATATGATATGGAAACCCTAAATTCAACATGCTTAGCACTGAGTTTACTCTGTCAATCCCTTCCCCCCCGCACACACAATCTTATGTTCTATTTCAGTAAAAGACATCATTAGATTAGAAATCTCAGAGACTTTTTTGACTCCTGTGTCATTCCCCATATGGAAACAAGCATTAAGTTGGGTCAATTCTGCCTTATAGCTTTTGGATTGTGGTATTTGGCAGTTCCAGACCATTATATCTTACTTTTTTCCCCCAATAACCTTGTAATTAACCTCCTTTGCTCCAATACCTGTCTTTCTCCTTTTTCTACGGTGATGCCACGTTTTTGTTTTTTTGTTTTTGTTTTTGTTTTTGTTTTTTATAAAATGTAGATCTCATTTGATCACTTTTTACTTAATCTTTCCATGAATTTCCATTATGATTAGGACACCATTCGGATTCCTTGCCATGACTCATAAAGCAAAAAGTGGATGGGGGAAATATTTGAATGGGTTCAAAGAGGCAGTGAACTCAGGGTATTCCAAATTTGAAAGACTCCGTGTCCTCATTCTAATATCCTCCCAGCCTCTGACCCCATTATCAAAATAATCTCAGAAAATGGTTTTATATTAGTTCATTATATTATGGAGGGAATTTAAATCAATCATATCTTTCTCAAAGATGATTTTTTAAAAGTCATTCTACTGTCACTTAGGGGTAAATATTTTCTTTCATAAGGAGTCCCTCCAATGTTTATGAAATTGCACTATATTCCCTCAAGGAAAGTGGAGAACCTTTGGACCCCTAAGTGACTGACTTGAACCAATAAAGTTCCAAAGTCTAAAAGCTCTGTGTGTCATAAATATCTTAGTAAATTTGTGGCAAATTATGGCAGCAAAACCTGCTCCCATCTGACATTAAGCTATTCGTGGTCCTCAGCCCACCTACATACATTCATACATTTCACAGCAAAAATATTAATGCACTTGAATATAGGGTATTGCCCCAGATCCTGGAGTATTATTTAACATATGATAAATACAGAGTATCACCTTTCTAAACAAAAAAAGAGAAAAGAAAATCTGAAATATAAAAGACACTGATCTCATCAGTATTAGATAAAGATTTCTGAGCTTATACTAACTTTAATTAAGCTACTCAGAGTCTATCAAACTTCGGGTTTGCAAGATTTACTTCTATAAGAAGAAAACAAATTGCCTCCTGCATTATATGTGATTCATTGAGAGCACTTGCTTAAGAGCAATTTTACTTTTAGAAAATAAATTATCTATTTCATAGTTGGGCTGACTTTAGTGCCTTACAGGATTGAATTCTCTTCAAGTTTGTTTTAGCCTGGCAATTCACACAATTAATGCCACATTCACTGTCTGAGTCATGAAAAACCTATGGAGTCCTAATAGTTTAAGACCAGTATTGCCGAATCCAGGTGATTTCTGAAGAGTGATCTCTCATAGCTGCTGGATTACAAAAATCAAGTATTTCATGGCTTAGAAACGTCAGTGAGGTAAATTGGTGTGTGTGAGGGCTGAGACACTGTTCTCATTCTCCATGCCCAGCTGGAATAACAAAGCCTCCTGAGAAGTTCACCACCTCTCCACGTGTGTGGTCTTTCAGGCATCAGCAGATTTGCCTTCACAGTCAGTTGCTGCATTTCACTCACTATAGATACAATTGTATATCTTGGCTCAAATTTATCAAACACACACTTTATTCTGCCCTGTTGCTTACACAGCAATTAGAAATTCTCAGAGCGGTACCTTCCATCTCCCTGCCACCATTACCACTCTCAATGCAATTTTACTTTGCTTTTTATTCAAGGGTCTCTGAAACAGAGTCATCAAGATGTCCTAGAGAGATCTGCAGTGTGCTCTAGTTCCCATAAAATAATCCTTAGTAACTGAAAATCTTCAAGTGGTTTATGGATATTGACAAAAAGTCATGTGGACATTCCTGAGAAGTTTTGTTTTTGTTTTTTTAAATCCTCCAATAATGGGGTTTTTAGGCTTTCATGCTTTAGGGTGTTTCGTTAAATTTGAAAAGAAAAAAAAAAAAAGATTAACATCTGAAATTAAAACATACCCAACAAAGCGTGTTTTATGTTTATTCTCAAAAAAGAGAAGTTTTTATACCGCATTGGTTCCATGATATTCTCTTAAATGTAAACTAATATTCCCTTTAAAGGAAATAAAGGAACTGGATTACAGCAACTGCCTTATTCCTTAAACTGCAAAAATGAAGCACTTTGAACCTGATAAGAGAATCTATGTACACACTAAATTTGGACCCTCAAGTGTGGACTTGACTTTTTTTTTTTTTTTTTTACTTTATTTAAGCTTTATTTAAACATATGATGTAACCCTAAAGATACAAACGTAGTGATCCAAAGGGGCACGTGTACCCGAATGTTTATAGCAGCAATGTCCACAATAGCCAAGTTATGGACTTGACTTTTATAACATCTATGTACTTCCTTATCCTCTGAAGACTTATTAATTATTTGTAACATGTAGCAATAAGAGTTTGTTGTTATTATTGAAGCTGATGTTTCAGGTTTGGTTTTTTATTTCCTTTGTTTTTTTTTTTTTACAAGAGCATTAAAGTCCTAAAGTAAACCATGCTGCTTAATTAATTGCCAGCTTTATGTTACATGAAATCATCTTTATAGAATTAAGAAATATGACATAAATATTAGAAACTAAAAAGCTTCAAGTGACTTAGAATTTCTAATTAATGAAATGATCTCTTTTGTTATGACTTGGTTCAGAGCTAGTTTTTCACGTATCCAAAACTTTGCCCTAGAAATTTTAAGAGACCTAAGCTCAAATAAATGTTTAAATAAAATTTAGACTTGCCTCCTACAAATAAAGTGAACACCCAGCAGACATTTACTACATTCATGAACTACTCAAGGAGAGGTTAAATCAACTGTGTTGAAACTCATTTATTTCCACACTTGGAATCAGTTCTCAGTTCACAACAGAGTATTTAAAGCAATTTTAAAGCAAATGAGTAATTGTGAAAAGAAATATCACATCATCTTCTCAGCTTGAAACAGATATAAAATGCAAATTTAATCACATAGGGTAATCCTGTAAATATTGCTAGCTATAGCAATCAGACAAATTAAGATTAATTAAACATTCATGATAACTATATCTAAGAACCAAACCCACTGATATGAAAAAAATAATAATGTAGGGCATATGTTTTGGTATCACTGAAACTAGATATACTTTTCAGCGATACAGAGTTAGAGAAACCATTAACTGAGGAAACCATAATCAATGGGACTAAATGATATGCTCAAATTAAGATAAACTCTTTAGAGTTTTTGTTCATAATAGGTGAACATCATACTCAAGTATTTCAGGAGCTACAATATGGAGATGGTAAAATGGCATGTAAAAATCTTCAAAAGATATTTAAATTATATAATTCTGCATTAACTAAATTCGTATTCATTAAGAAAAGCTCACATTAATGCTTCTTCCATTGATTAGCCACACAGCGATAAGTAGAAAACAGGATCTCTTCAAGACATTTTGTCTGATGTGGAGAATAAAGGCAAAAGAAATATGGGGGAGGGGGGACCTTAAACCTCTTCACAACTTACAACCCATTGAGACAACTACTTGAGACAGGAAGAGTGACCTTCTTCCAGGAATTCAACATCAGCTGGACCTCTAGGACCCTGTAAGTCTTCTTTAGCATATGGAAATCCCATTGGAAACTTCCTTTATTTCTTACACCACCACCAGTTCCCTCTCCCCTATCAAGATGTATGTTAGCAATCATCCTCCACGCATATGGCACACTGATACATATCTGAAGGTTCTCATGACTAAGGTTTTACTAAATAGTAGTAAATGATCTTATCCTGATAGCTGCTAGGCCCTCAAGTTCCTGGAAATCTTGCTTTGAAATTCCTGAGAGACTTATACTCTCCCTAATCCTTTCCCAACATGAAAGCAGATAATCAATCACTCCTCACAACCGTAGTACAACTCTTTCTGCCCACCGGGCCTATCCCCAGGTTTTAATAAAACTTCCCTTTTGGGGGCACCTGGGTGGCTCAGTGGGTTAAGCATCTGCCTTCAGCTCAGGTCATGATCTCAGGGTCCTGGATCGAGCCCCACATCAGGCTCTCTGCTCTGTAGGGAGCCTGCTTCCCCCTCTCTCTCTGACTGCCTCTCTGCCTACTTATGATCTCTGTCAAATAAATAAAATCTTTAAAAAAAAAAAAAAACCCTCCCTTTTGCACTGAAGACATCTCAACAATTCTTTCTTGACTGTTCACTCCCAAACTTGTAACATTTCACATCATTTTGGCATCCAGTGTGGGGCCTGAATCTTCTGGTCTCAACCCTGAGCCTTAGGGCAAACTTGGTGATTACATTCTTTTCTTTTCCTTTACTCATTTCAGGGGCTTTTCAAGGATTACGGTCTTATTGGAACATTCTCGTGTCGGTTGCTCAGGCTGCAATCCTCTAGCCCATGGCTGCTCTATGGGGAGGAATTAAAAGCCCTTTTTTGCCTGGAAGTAAGTACCATGGCCAGAATGATAAGAGGACTCAGAAACTTGATGGCCTCTCTTTATTCCCATCCTTAGACAAAGCTGACTGTCTTGGGCATGTGACACTAAGTCACTAAGACAGCTACCAATCTAAGACTCTCACGTGAGGTTTCCTCCTCATTGGTCTAATGTGATCCCCCTACATCTCTGGTCTAGCCTCTTCTGGCTATGAGACCTCCATTCAGAGCTAGCCAAAAACAGCACCCCCAACTGAACTAAATCCACCTGGGGGCTGTTTCCTAGGGATTTTGGTTGTAAGGACTACATTTGTTGGAATGTTGCTTAGGCCATGATGGATTTTGGTCTTCACTGTTTTCCATCAACATCCCCTCCTATTTAAATTATGAAATTGGGTAATATCCCTTTGTAAAAACTTTTCTAGTGTTTTCCATGGGTTACAAATGGTGGGTTCTTCATGGCATGGCAAGGCATGACAAGGTAAGGCATGACACAGTTTCTTGATCTATACGCTGGCACCTATTTGTAGTCTAGAATGCAATAGGAAAGCAGGGGGGACACTGGTATCCTTCCTAAAGGGGCAGGGCAGTGATCATAGAAATTTCACTTGAGGGATGCCTCTAGTCATTTTGACACCAGGAACCTCTGGTGTACCCTGTGTGGGATGCCACCCAGGAGTCAGGGGAGGTTTTCTTGAGAGAGTCCATTACAATGGATCTTCTTTCTTAGGTTCCAAGGATTCTCCCTTGGAATGCCTTTTAATCCACTGGAATAATTCTGATTGCAAACTTTATGAAAGGACTGATCTGTAACACCGCACGGCCTCTGTATGATCTATCATTTAGATCTCTTCTACAGGAAAAAGGGTAAATGAACAGAAATAGCCTAGGTCCAGGTCTTCTTTAAATCAGCACCCAGACATAAGGGCCTCTTGCACAATGTGTTTGGCTATTAACCAGACCTGTAAACTCTTTCCCAATATATTGGATGATAATCATCTAAATATGCCTCCTAAACCCTGGTTGCTAGATGTAATGAAGGGGATGTTGACTCTCTCACCATTCCTCCTCCTAAAACATGTGGGTGCTTCTTCCTCATTCATTTCCCAGGTTAATGGAATTGAAGCCAACTGTGGTCAGTCTACCTTGGGACAGGGACATTGAGCAATATTCCCAAGCAGCTGCCAAAAGTCCCTTTATTTCAGGGAATTTTGCTGTCTTCTCTGGCGCAACATGGACTGCCTATTCCCACTTATTGGCAGAAAAAACATGGCATCTGCTCATCTGTCTGAGCTGATGAACTTTAGAACATGGATTCCTCTTTCTCTGCCCTCTGGCAGCACCTCACTTCATCTGCCTCCCCCTCCTCCTGTTTCTGCATCACCTTGGGTTCAGCCTACATAACTGGTTCCTATACCATCTTCAGTGCCTCCAGTACTATGGGATGTTCCCTCTACCCTGTCAAGGAGTGAAGAGCACCCCCTTGGACTTAACACTGCCCACTTCAGATTTTCTCACCAGTGCCTCAGGTAAAAATTGACAATGGGGAAAAGTTGGTTGACCTTAAGTGGACCCAGGTAGAACATAATTCAGTACTTCAACTAATTTAAGTTTGTTGGTTTAACTGAAATAGACATGTCTTTAGAGTTACCAGCATTAAATATAAAACTTTCATTCTATCCTGGTTTACTGATGGTCAAATAAGCTCATGTTATCCCTGTTGCAATTTGTCAGCAAAAGATGATTTAAAAGGATGGTTAATTGTATCTGTTTCAAAGTTTTCATGGGTAATTTTTAAGAAAGCTCTCAAATCGTTGGTAATGTGAAACTTTAAAGTTCTGCTTGAATGACAAATTGGATTATATTTGTTGGACATCTAGTTTTTTTCAAATAGGATAAAGTACTAACTCATTGATTAATAAAGATAAGTTTGTGCTTGTGGCTTCTTATTGCAGGGAGACTAAGGATATTTGAGTCTGTTGGAAAACATGGATTGTGCTTAAATGATTCATAAGTTTGCCATCTACAGAATTCTGGTGGAACAGTTCACAGTTGGTAATTACCTAGTTTTCACTGGAGACTAAAGTTTCTAAGAGTTAAAATTCTGCTGAATATAATTAAGACTGACAGAAGTAAGGGAAACAACTCTGTATATAGGAAAGTAAGAGATCTGTAAGAAAGATGTAAGGGATTCAATACATTTTTGTTGAAGGAGCTCTCCACCCTTTCCCATGTGAATGACTACCTGATAGGTAGATGAACACGTGGACAAAAACCTGACAGGGTGACAGGCATGTAGAGGTTTAATCAAATTAAAACAATCCACCAACATTCTTATAAAAACCCCTAGACTTGAAGCCCTAACAGCAACCCAACCCTCTCGGTCCCCTCCCTCTTTGGGAACTTTGTACTATCCCTCAATAAACTTCACTTTGCCACTCACCACTCTTCCTCTGGTCTACCACTTTATCCTTTGACGTAGCATGACCAAGAACTGTGGGCACTAAAGGAAAAGAAAGCCTGAAGAGTCTGAATGTAAAGAAAGTTGTGCAAGATTTGTGAAGAGAAATCTTTGAAAAGGAATTTTATGTTTGGTCAGCACAAACCAAGGTTAAAATGAATGGACTTTAAAATTACACTGGTGTAAAATTGAAATTCTGCTTTCTCTGTGTTAAAAAGATAATGTTTTTCTTAGATTGTCAGTCTGCTCTTGATAAAAAAAAAAAGTAAACAAAGTTGCATTTTTCTTTTTTCTGTGCCCCAAAAAACCAGTTTCTATGTTTTGTCTTTATCAGGTCTTTAATGAGCTACAATCCTATTTAGGCATATTCTTTGAAACTTTCTAAAGTTTTAATAAACTTCCCTCAATTTGAATTGTTAAAGAAGTCTCTTGCTAATTAGGTTTGTTTATTTGGTATGTTATATTCTGGTATAAGGTCTTCACCTGATATTCTGATTACTGAAGTATTATGTGTCACAAAAAATAACTGAATTTCCTTGTCAATTGCACTGTGGTCTTTTGTTATGTGAAACATGATTCATCTTCAAGCAGATTCATAAAAAGGGCTTCTGACAAATACAGGCTTTAGATATCTTTAAGATTATGAAACTGAAATGGATAAAACTTTCCAGAACTAACTAAAACCCGTGTTCAGATAGTAAGAATTAATAACATGGGACTAAATGAATTGAGGAAGATGATTATAGTTTTTGTGACTCAAGTCTGAAACATTGCTAGTTCTCTTAATGTTTGCTCTTCCAAATTAAGGAAATTTTCTCTTAAGATATCTTCGACTTACAGAAATATGCTGAAGTATTCACTGTGAACAAATTAAAACATTTAACTTTCTCTCTAACCTGAACCCTCTGAAATTCAAAAAGTCTCAGTGAGTATTCTTCTGTGGCAATTATAATCATTTGCATAAGTTCAATAAGAATTTGTTCTCCTTTTAACAACACACCGTTGGAAACGTTGGTTATTTTACCAAGGTTATTTTATTTTACCAAGGAATGTTGTATTTGAGAGAGACATGAATTGACTTACATATGATCAGACAACTTTAAGTTTGATTTTATGGAGCCAACAAAGCCCCTTGGAAATGTTGGCCTTATATCTTTGCTTGCAAAGTTCTCAGTAGTCTTCCCAGGTGAGAAAACAATGTCATTTCCTAGAAAGTGCAGAAACCTCAGGATATTTGGGGGACCTCAAAAAAAGGAATTCACCCAAATCTACAGGTATTACAGGCACATCTGATGGCAAGTGTCTGGAGTGGATCTGGCCTACAGATGTATTCAAAGATCAATCTAGATTCCTTATGAGAAGCTCCAGCAAGGGAAATTTTGAAAGATCTATATGGCCAATCACTATTCTCACTGATCTTATGTAAATAACTAGGCCAGATTTGTTAAAATTAGACTTGTTTTTCAAGCAAATTAGTCTTAATTTTGCTATCTCTGGAAATAAGGGTGATTCTAGAGAGAAACATTGTTTCAATAACACACTTTCATGGATGTTAAATTCTAGTTTTGATTGTTTTTTAAAAATATTTTATTTATTTATTTTAGAGACAGAGAGAGAGCAATCAGGGAAAGCAGAAAGAGAGGGACTAGCAGACTCTGTACTGAGTGCAAAGCCTGACATGGGGCTCGATCCCACAACTCTGAGATCATGACCCAAGTTGAAATTGAGTCAGACACTTAATTGAGCCACCTAGGCACCCCTTGATTCTCTTTAACTGTTTGTTGTTTACCTAAGCTGGACAATTTGAGGTAAACCTCAGAAAAATTGCCATAATAGGTCATTTACAGACAATTTTCATGCTTGCTCTTGGGTGGGGATAAAAACAGGACCCCATGGGCATATGATTATTTGAACAGCTGTAAACTGGGACAGATCCCACAAAAAAACTATAACTCACCTTGATGCATGCTGTGTGGCTGAGATGACAAAATCATTCCTTAAAAGCCAGAGTGTACTATACTCCGTAGGTTTAACTACATACTTATGGAGATAATGGATGGCCCCACTTTCCTTATGATTGGATTGGATGATCCACTTGGGGATGTCCTTTATCTCCAGAGACAAATATCCCACTTGCCAGTGATTCCTCATAATTAGGATATTGTTAAGGCTAAACATCAGACAAAGAGGGCTTCTTGATGCTTTTATCCCTTAGACATATTTGGCCTAGGAGCCAACTCTATTGATTTAAAATTGCAAGTAGAGGCCTTAGCCAAGCATACAGCAGCCACCTCCATCCAGACCCCAACTCAAAGTCACCCATAAATTCAGAAGGTGGCCCTCCAAAATGGAATGATATCCTTGATATCCTGCCTGCAGCTCAAGGAGGCCCAGAATAACATGGCTAGCTCCAAAAGGGACCTAGTGGCTATGCAACTCCGCTCTGTGGCCATGGCTTCCCCCAGGCTGGATAGGCTGCTATACTCTGGGTTTTGCCTAGATGCACAGACACATTATTAAAACCATTGCCAACCCAACCAACCTTCTTAAACAATGGTGGACACATTCTGTGTTTTATTGGTATGAC
>RCUC01144733.1:0-14497 GCA_003697995.1 Taxidea taxus jeffersonii | reverse complement strand
TGGAGATTTCTGACCAAGGACTGAGGTACCCGTCACGGTTTGGCACATCCCAGCCAGGAAAATGTTAGATAGAAGAGCTCTGCTGGTGAGAATTCAGGGACTTTGGACGGGAGGAAGCTCAAGTCGTGATGCCAGGGTCCTTAGGTTACATGCGGTGTGAGAACGAGGAGTCCCAAGGAATTGGGAACAAGGAAGTGATGTGTTGAGAGTAGCTGTTAGAGGTGACAGGATTCAAATTCTCTCAGAGGTGGCACACGGGGTGGTTTAGAACATGGCCTAGAGTCCTAAGAGGTGAGCGGAATCTGGGCTGTACCTCTTGATTTTTCACTCTACGAAAGAGGAGACTAATCTCTCATCGTGGGTTTTTCTGAGAATGGAATGAGTGGCTTATACAGCATTTAATACAGGTTTGGTTGTAGGATGTGCCTACTACCTGGGAACTGTTACAAGGAGATGAGCTCTAAACCTGGAGCATTCATGGTTTCAGTCATCGGGGACCTAATTAGTTGCTAGGTTTGGGTATTTTGGGAACAGAAAAATATTGGAGGGATTTGTGACTACAGTGTTCTACTCAACAATTTCAGATTTTTAAGTCTCCAGAAGCGGTGGATGTGGTTATATAACAATAGAAATAGGCAAGTGGGCAGGCTATAGTTTGAGTAGTAACAGTACTTTATATTGATATGGTAGCTTTATAGATGTTCTTTAGAAAACTGTGTAGAAGGAAAAAAAAAATCCTCAAGTGCAGATATACCAGAGAGTCTGTAGAACTTCCTAAAGTTTCATATAAAGAGATGAGAGTGCACGGTAGCTGTGGCTCTTGTCAGCATGTCATTCTCAGGAGCCTGTGGTGCCCCTCGCCCAGGAGTGACTGCTCCCCACTGAGCAGCGCTCTCCCCTGGGGCGTCCCATGTCTAGCTGGGAGCCCAGTGGAGCCCTGATCGTTCCCCAGGGTCTTGCCAGCTGGTGAAAAATGCGAATGAAATGAGCCAAAATAATACAACATTGTTAGAAAAGAATGAGGACAATGGGCTTACCATTGTATTTTGTCCCTCAAAGCTAAGGGAAAAATGTGTTTTTTTTTTTTTTTTTTTAAGATTTTATTTATTTATTTGACAGAGACCGCAAAGAGGGAGAGAGGAGGAAGCAGGCTCTCTGCTGAGCAGAGAGCCCAATTCAGGGCTTGATCCCAGGTCCCTGAGATCATGACTCGAACCAAAGGCCGAAGCTTTAATCCATTGAGCCACCCAGGCGCCCCGGGAAAAATGTTTTAAAGACAGTGTTTGCAATACCACGATTAGATTTGCAATCATTTCTAGTCTTAAAACCAAGAGTAGACTGAGAAGACGTGGAAGACCCTGCCTGCAGCTGAAGGAAAGTTACATAGTGAAGGCTCAGAGACTCAGAGAAAGGCTGAAATTCATAATGAAAAGGTAGAAAAGGGTTAGCTGTTGACTAGGGATGACTTGCTTCTCCAAAGCAAATACCCTAAGTACTGAAATGGAATTTCATTGGGATTGTCAGGAAAAGGGTGCCACCCTCTTGCCCCTCCTTCCTAGCACAGGCATCCTTGTACACTTTGGCTCTTTCTGGCTCCTCCCATTTAATGCCTTCTTTTCTGGTTACCCTTTCTCTCTCCGTCTTTCCTATCCTCTTGCCTAAAAACCACTGGCAAAGTAATTCTGGCAGTTTGTTCCTCCAGAGAAGTTATCTTCACAAAAGTCAGATGCTGGGCACCTGGGTAGGCTTGGGTCATGATCCCAGGGTCCTGGGATCGAGCCCCGAATCAGACTCTCTGCTTGGCAGGGAGCCTGCTTCCTCCTCTCTCTACCTGCTTCTCTGCCTACTTGTGATCTCTGTCTGTCAAATTAAAAAAAAAAAGATGCTTCCCTGACTTAGTGTCTGTGTCAAGAACAGAACAGTCCTACATGACTGGTTTACCTCGGAACTATTTGCTCCAAAAAAAAAAAAAAAAAAAAATCTCATTCTTGGAGTGCAGTGATCTTCCTTGCAGACTAATTCTCTTCCTTAGCCCACAAACTTTCTGCTTTGGAAACAACACTGTAAACAAACTTTGAGGTCAGTAGGAATCACTGATGGTCTGCAGACGACTTTCGAGGTTCGGCACTTAGGAGGAAAGGCAAGAGCCATACTGAATTGTGCTCTGCCACTCACTCTTTTTGCAGGATTAAAATTAATAACTTCAACTAAGCACAATTCATATGTGTGAAAATATGATTTTTTTAGAACTTTTTATTAAAAACACATTTATTGTGTTTGAATATAAAATTGGAATCCTCTCTCTGCTTTTGTTCAGATGATTGTTTGTGCAACTTCTTGTTTAAATTGGATTAGTACCATGTTAATTTTAGATTGCCTCTGGTGAATAGCCACGGGGCTCTAATCTCTGCCAGTAATTTGTCATAGCAGAATCCTCTGGAGGGCCATACAAAACATTTGTGTAGTACGGATTAGACGGGGAAAGCCATATCTTAGATTGTTAATAAATGTTAATGATAAAACCCAGCTGGTAAAGCTTGGAAATAAGATCTAATGCTTGGTGCCTTTTGCCAAAACAATGTTTAAACAGATTTCCATTACTCAAAGGTGACCCAGTATAGTCAATTTGTGAATTAAAAAAAAATCATACTCTTCTAATGATCTAGGGAAAAAAATTTTTCTATTGCCTCACAACCATAAAAATCTGTTTCCAAGCTGCAATTTTGTGTTGCTGTTGTTGGTCTTTGCAAACGGGGAAGACAACAGCTGTAAAATGGAATGTAAAATGGGTCTGAACTTAGAAAACAAGGAAATGAGCCCCAGACATTCTGGATCTGATGTCTTTCCTACAGGGTGTAGCACAGATCTTTAAAGAATTCTGACTGTTAGACAGTGAAGGGGAAATTTAGTTTCTTTTTCCCCACAGGTCCACCAAGATACACTCTAGAGCTATTTTAAATCCAAACACTCGAATTTCATTGTTCTACGGATAGTGAAGGTTGTGGCTTTAACTTTTGTTTTATAAATAATATGCTTACATAAAAGCATTTCTTGTCACCTTAGAAAATAATTGTCTAGGTAGCATAAAAGCCACTACTTAAAAAAAAAAAAAATCAGTCATTTGGAGGTATGAATTTGGTGCTGGAGAAAATTTAACATTTTCATTATGTCAGATCCATTAACACTAGGTACGTTTGTTCCCAGGACAGAAAACAGAACAAAGATTTGGGGGTAGGATGTGGGTCTCTTACCATATTTGTGCACAGTAGATCTGTTTAAAACTAAGCTCTGATGTATTTAGTTAAAACAACACAGACTTCATTGGCTGACATCAGCACTATCTTGTCCAGCCTCCTGCTTATCCACTCGGGGTAATTAATTTGATTAATTTATAAGTAATTTAGCCAAGGAGGGGATGTAAATCTTTGTTTAAGAAAACAGTTGGAGGTCCAAGTCTTGGTTAAAAACTGTGTCTTGAAACCATCCAGGCCCTCCTACTGACTTGTCAGCTCTGGGTTATTTTCAGAAAACTTGACTTGAGTTCCTTAGTTTCGTTGTAAGTTTTTCCCACAGACTTACATGGTATGTGTGAGTGGGAGAGTCAGTAGTGGCCACTTTTTAGCCGCTGTTTAGTCTAGTGTATGCATGTTTACATCTCCTCTCTGGATTTATAGGCAGCTAAGGCAAAATAAAGATTATACTCACTTGATGGAGGAGCCTTTAACCCAAAGCACCTGGCAACAGAGGATTTCTTGCTCTAACCTCTAATTTTTGTGTGTGCATGTGCTATGATTATTAATGCCATAGACTTGAAGAAAAATGCAAGGCATTTAAAGGCTTTTCTTCAGTGCTTTAGAACTAGCATGTTTCCCATTTCGTAAAATGACAGTTTTGTAGAGTGAAGCTCATATCATATAATTGGCTTTAGTATTTTTTTTTTCTGCTTGTAATTATGTTTGCTTATTGTAAACAAATGCAAATTTTGCAACACTGCATAACACAGAAGAACAAAATCACCGGTATTCTTATCCCCTCCTCAGCCAGAGTTAAGAGTTGGATATATTTTGGTTGAGCTTTCTTGTCCTTTTTTTTAAAAATATTTTATTTATTCATTTGATAGAGATCACAAGTAGGCAGAGAGGCAGGCAGAGAGAGAGGAAGGGAAGCAGGCTCCCTGCTGAGCAGAGAGCCCGATGCGATGCGGGGCTCCATCCCAGGACCCTGAGATCATGACCTGAGCCGAAGGCAGAGGCTTTAACCCACTGAGCCACCCAGGTGCCCCTTTCTTGTCCTTTTTTTAATAATTACTTTTTAAGATATCCTAACAGTCCAAAGAGGGGGCTTAAAAAAAAAGATGATTCTTCAGCACCCCAACTCCAACTTTATATTTTAAGAAACAGCATTATCAGGGCTTTGGAAGCTCTCCATGTGCCTTCTTTCAACTGTGTCCCCTCCAGAGGGGACTGACTACTTGCCTAAATTTGGTAGCTATTCTTCCTTTGCTTTTCTTTACTTTTGTGTGTTTTTAAACTTTATGTAGATGGAATCATTTTGTTGTCTACCTTATATGACTTAGAATTGCTTTTAAGATTTAGCTATAGTTAATTTTTATTGCTTAAAAAATATGAACACAGGGACGCCTGTGTTCATATTTTAAACTTTTAAAACTTTAAAAAAGTTTTAAAAAAATATGAACACATAACACCATTTATTGAGTCCTTTTTCAGTGATTTTTAAAAAGATTTTATTTATTTATTTGGCAGAAGGCAGGCAGAGAGAGAGAGAGAGGAGGAAGCAGGCTCCCTGCTGAGCAGAGAGCCCGATGTGGGTGGGGCTCGATCCCAGGACCCAGAGATCATGACCTGAGCCGAAGGCAGAGGCTTAACCCACTGAGCCACCCAGGCGCCCCTATTTTTTTTTTTTTTTTTTAAACTTAGAATAAGACAACACTGAAAATTTTTGTATGTGCCCGAGTTGTTCTTGTATTTATACCAAAAAGAGTTTCTGGTAATAGGGTTCACTGGTTTCTTCTGCTAAATATGGCCAAATTACTTTCCAAAGTGGTGGTACAACCTTTTAGTTCCCAAGAGTGCTGTGTAATTGTTATTCTTCATATCATGTCCAACCCTTGGCTATTATGTATTAATTTTTTCCAGTTTGGTGAGTCTGAAATAGTATCACTTTGTGGTTTCAATTTTCATATCCCTGATTACTTCTTTGGAGCATTGTTTTCATTTCTTTATTAACCACTTGTGTTGTTTCACTGAGGAATGGCTTTTTATGTCTGAGGCTCAGTAGAAGTAAGGCAACAAGTAATCCAGATTTTCAAATTATCAGAAGTCAAATTTGAAATGACTGCTATCACTCTGTTGTAGAAAATAGGTGATATGATGGAGAATTGGAATCTTGAATGATATAGAAATTCTAGAACTGAGAAGTACTTTAAGTGCAATGGAAGATTTCAGTGGATGAATTAACAGCATATTGGTTAGAGCAGAACCAAGAATGTATCAACTGAAGTCAATAAAAAGCATCCAAACTGAAAGAGAGAGGCTTTAAAAGGATGGAAAATATAGCCAAGACCATGAGCATCACATGGGATAGAGTATATGAGACCGACTTCCTTTTGTGTGTAACTGCCCCTGTCTTAGTCTGTTTGGGCGGCCATAACAGAATATCACAGACTTAAACAACAGATTGGTTTCTCACAGCTGTGGAGGCTGGAAGGCCAAGATCACGGTGCTGGCATGTCAGGCTCTACGTTTGGTGGGTGCCTGCCTCCCAGGTCATTAATGACCACCTTTTTGCTGTGTCCTCATGTGGAGGACCCAGGGAGCTTCCCTGGACCTCTTTTATAGGGGCAGCAGTCCCATTTATGAGGGCTCGCCTTCACGACCTAATCACCTCCCAAAGGCCCCATCCCCTAACAGCTCAAAATGGGAGTTGGGTTTCATTAGGCACATTTCCCGAGCTATCCAGAAGTAGAGAGTTTCTGAGAAACTTGTTGTAAGTTGAGATGGCACAAAGCGGAGTATCCCCAACTTTCCCCCAGTTGGTGTTTTGCCACTTGGCCTTTACAAAAGACCTACATGTATGGTAATGGCTTTTTCGGTAGTAGTCAAACTTCTCTTGGGATTCGTTTAGCAAAAACTGGTACTAACGAAGGTTTTTTGGAATAATGAAGTATAATACCAACTTTCAAAAAGGTGGGAAACCTGTTTGGAGAGACACAAATATTAAGCCTCTAGCAAGCCCTCAGAAGACAACAGAATGGGAGAGAAAGCAGTATTTGAAGAGATACTAGGTGAGAATTCTCTGAAAGTAAAAAGGTATCAGTTTATAGATAGAGTATTTATGAACTCTAAGCAGAATAAATACTAAGTAAATCATACCTAGATTCATCATAGTAAAATTGCCCAAAAAAGCAAAACCATAAGGGATGGGGGTAGAGGAAGGCATGGCCTTCACGGGAAGAACAGTCCGACAGATGACTTCACAGCAGCAGTGCGGGAATTCATGAGCATACCTCCTTGAAGTACTGAGAGAAAATAACTGCCAACCTCAATTTCTTTATGCAGTGAAAATGTTCTTCATAAATAACAGTGACATAGGACTTTTCAGACTAACAAAAATTGCGAGACTTTGTCATGACAAACCTCAAGTAAAAATATAAGGTGTTCTTCAGGCAGAAGGAAAATGATCCCAGACATAAAGAGGAACGGAAAGAAATATCTGACTAAATATAAATAGTCATTGATTATAGAAAACAACCCTCCCAGCCTTTGTTGGGTTTAAAATATACGTAGAATTAAAATTAATGAGAAATATCCAGAAGAACAAAAGTAGAAAAGATAATGAAGGAATGAATAAAGTACATTCCATTCTCTGTGCAGCTGTCAAAGTCCTGATCTGTATTATTAGGTCTTTTTTTTAAAGATTTTATTTATTTATTTGACAGAGACCACAAGTGACATTAGAAAACTTTTTTTTTTTTTTAAGATTTTATTTATTTATTTGTCAGAGAGAGAGCGAACGAGCACAGGCAGACAGAGTGGCAGGCAGAGGCAGAGGGAGAAGCAGGCTCCCCGCCGAGCAAGGAGCCCACTTCTCCCTCTGCCTGTGCTTGCTCTCACTCTCTCTCTCTCTCTGACAAATAAATAAATAAAATCTTAAAA
Organism: Taxidea taxus jeffersonii; assembly: GCA_003697995.1. Lineage (NCBI taxonomy): Eukaryota > Metazoa > Chordata > Mammalia > Carnivora > Mustelidae > Taxidea > Taxidea taxus. The sequence goes on along the minus strand of RCUC01144733.1, from coordinate 7,322 downwards.
AAAAAAATCAAAATGAAAAGTTCTTTTTTTATTTTCATTTTTTATTTAAGCTTTATTTAAACATATAATGTAACCCCACCACCCTCTCCCAACCCCTCTCCCCCCCACCACCCTCAGTTTGTTTTATGACATTAAGAGTCTCTTTTGGTTTGTCTCCCTCCCGATCCCATCTTGTTTCATTTTTACTTTTCCTACCACCTTAACTCCCACCCCCGTTGCATCTCCACTTCCTCATATCAGGGAGATCATGTGATAGTTGTCTTTCTCCAGTTGACTTATTTCGCTAAGCATAATACGCTCTAGTTCCACCCATGTCATCGCAAATGGTAAGATTTCATTTCTTTTGATGGCTGCATACTGGGTATTTATCCTAAAGATACAAACGTAGTGATCCAAAGGGGCACGTGTACCCGAATGTTTATAGCAGCAATGTCCACAATAGCCAAGTTATGGAAAGAACCTAGATGTCCATCAACAGATGAATGGATAAAGAAGATGTGGTATATATATACAATGAAAAAGTTCTTTCTTAAAAAGACCTCCTAGCGAAATAAGTCAACCGGAGAAAGACAACTATCACATGATCTCCTTGATATGAGGAAGTGGAGATGCAACGGGGGTGGGGGTTAAGGTGGTAGGAAAAGAAAAAATGAAACAAGATGGGATCGGGAGGGAGACAAACCAAAAGAGACTTTTTTTTTTTTTAAATTTAAGCTTTATTTAAACATATAATGTAACCCCACCACCCTCTCCCAACCCCTCTTCCCCCCACCCCCCTCAGTTTGTTTTATGACATTAAGAGTTTCCCAAAAGAGACTCTTAATGTCATAAAACAAACTGAGGGTGGTGGGGTTACATTATATGTTTAAATAAAAAAAAGCTTAAATGGAAAAAAAAAAAAAAAAAGACCTCCTTCATGGCAGACTGTTCAAGGACCAAAAGAGTATGCAGTAAGTTCCAGCATCAGGAATAGAAAAGAGGGACACAGGGCTATTGATCCCATAGTCACTAAAAGAAATAAGAGAATGCTAATAAAATTTTTCTGTAAACTTTGAGAAACAGAACTTACAAAGCTGACACAAGGGGCGCCTGGGTGGCTCAGTGGGTTAAAGCCTCTGCCTTTGGCTCAGGTCATGATCCCAGGGTCCTGGGATCGAGCCCTGCCTAGCTCTCTGTTCAGCAGGGAGCCTGCTCCCCCCTCCCCCCCGCCTCTCTGCCTGCTTCTGCCTACTTGTGATCTCTGTCAGATAAATAAATAAAATCTTTAAAAAAAAATAAATCTCTGCCATTTTACCGTAACATCCAGAAAGAAGAAACACCTAGCAGCATATTCTAAGAAAGTTGTTACCCTTACTATATAGAAAAGTATAAAATACTCAGTGAAATTAAAGAAGACCTAAATAATTGAAGAAGTAAACGTTGTTCACTGATTTAAGAATCAATATTGTGAAGATAATGGTTTGGCCAAGGTGGTCTGAAGGTTTAAGCATAATCATAATTATAATCAAATCCCAGGAGCCTTTTTTTTTTCAGCCATAGAAATGGAGATTGATATAAATATGTGGAAGACTTAGACTGTCACTTATCAAGATCTATTATTTTAAAAGTTACAGTATTAAGGCCATATGATTTAATGCAAGGGTAGAGAAATAGATCAGGTTAGAGAGCCCATTAACAATCCGATACATATATGGACAGAAGTGTGTGAGTGAGGTTACTGCCAAGCAGGAGGAGAGGATATTTTTTTAGTAGATGTTGCCATGTCAGTTGGAGTTCTTTGGCTGGGAGGTGGGCGGGGGGATGACTTGATCTCACACATACTCAAAACCCAGTGCATATCAATTATTGATCTAAATGAAGCTTCAAGATGCTATAAAACAGCATCTTCATACGAAAGTGTCTTCAAGACTGAGGCAGGCAAAAACTTCCTTAAATTGGATCTAGAAGGCACTAGCTAGAATAGAATAGATAAATTTGCACTATGTTAACATTAAGTCAGAAACACCATTACAGGAATGAAAAATGCAAGACAAAACTAGTGGAAAATATTTGCAATTTAAATAACCAACAAAAGACTTAACCCTGTTTATATAAGGTACATGAATATATCAGTAAGGAAAAATGCATAACCAAGTAGACCTAAGTGCCAGATGGTAATAGGAACTTTACAAAAGAAGAACGCCATTAAAATACTAAACCATGTTCAACCTCATTAGTCTTGGAAAACAATGGAAAATAAATTTACAGCGAGATGCCACTACATAAACATATCAGAATGGTTTAAATGAAAAAATCACATCATGCTAAGAATATGGAACACTGGAGTACTCACAGGAAAGTATAAATTAGTACTGCTACTTTGAAAATTGTTGGACAGTACTTATTAATACGGAAATTCTCCTACCCTGTGGCCCTTCTGTTTAAGTCCTAGGTAGCTACCCAGTAGAAAGGTTTACCAACATAGGCCTGTAGACACGCACAATAGTATTTACATCAGTGTTCAAGAACAAAACTACAGACCAAACCCACATGTCCGTTAGCAGCGGAATGAAGAGACTGTATATTCATCTAACATAATACTATGTAGTAATGGCAATCCTCAAACGAAATGTCCCTACAGCAATCTGTACAAAGATCTGTGAGCTGTTTGATGATGGGGATTTGCAGCCCCGCCTGCAGTACCAGACCCGTGCGTTCCTGAGACAGGTTGATTCAGTCATGGGCCAGCCATTCTGGGGAAGCTCACCCATTTTAGTCCAAGACATTTTGTCCTATGTGCAGAGATTCTTGTGTGAACTTAGAGAAAAGAGGGGCAAGGCATACTCTGACCTGAGGCAGACGTGGACTTAGTGACCAGTGCAGAGACCATTCATCTGGATTTTCACAGTGTATGTTCTCTTTGTATAATTAACTGTTTCTGAGATGCTTTTACCACCAGTTCCTTGGCAACTCAGTGTGTTGCCAGAAGACCCTTCCCTCCTTCATCTTGGGTTCTCTTATGGTATTTTGCTAACCTCAGTACTCACTGGGCCTTGAATGACTGTGGCTGACTGCAAGAAGAGGGGACTTTTCTTTTTTTTTTAAAGATTTTATTTACTTATTTGACAGAGATCACAAGTAGGCAGAGAGGCAGGCAGAGAGAGAGGGGAAGCAGGCTCCCCGCTGAGCAGAGAGCCTGATGCGGGACTCGATCCCGGGAATCTGAGATCATGACCTGAGCTGAAGGCAGAGGCTTAACCCACTGAGCCACCCAGGTGCCCGAAGAGGGAACTTCTGAAGAGAACCTGGCCCTTTCCAGACAGTGTGACTCGGAATGAGCGCGCATGGCTGTATCATGGGTCACGTCTCATAGGATTATGATCACAAGCCAGAGTCATATGAAATATATTTACTCCTCACATTCGAGCTCTGGCTTGCTTCTTTCTTTCCAGCGGGAACAAGAAAGTCAAATGGCTCATCTTAAAAAACAGCAAGAAGAGCTGGAACAGATGCGACTACGCTACCTGGCTGCTGAGGAAAAAGATACGGTGAAGTCCGAGAGACAGGAATTGCTGGATATTAGAAATGAATTAAACAGGTACAGTAACCAAAAAATTCCTTTTTTTTCCCCATACAGAAATGGGAGTTCCAGTAGGAAAACCTCTTCATTAGCCATGGGGCTAGGGCTGTCCGAAATAAAGGACTCCATGTGTCAGATGTAGTACGTGGGATGCCACAACCAGAAGTCTACCTGAAAGACCGCTCTGCTCATGTTTATTGCCATGGATGTAGCTGTATTTAGCCGGTTTGTTCCTACTTATACCCTTAGTACTTTAAATTTTATTTTTGTGTGACTAATGTAGGATTGTTGTTACTACTTCAAGGTAATTGATTATACTGAATTTTTAATAACAATAGACACTTCAAATCTAGTTATATTTATATAAATAATAAAATAGCACTTATTAAGCCCTTACTGTATGCCAGGAGCTATGGTAAATGCTTTCTTTACTCATTTTTTTTTCTCTTAAAAACAACTTTTTGAGGAAGATATCCCCATCTAGAGATGAGGAACCTGCTGATTAGAAATTTAAGTACCCTTTCCAAGGTCACATAGCTAGTAGATCATAGAGCCAGCATGGAAATGTGGTTCTATGGCTATGTATTTTTTTTAAGACTTTATTTATTTATTTATTTATTAGAGAGAGAGAGGGAGAGTGAGCATACTCACAAGTGGGGGTAGAGGCAGAGGAAACAGTCTCAAGCTGACTCCCTACAGAGTACAGAGCCTAAGGCAGGGCTGGATCCCAGGAATGTGATCGTGACCTGAGCTGAAACCGAGTCCAGCGCTGAACTGACTACACCATCCCCAGGCGGCTCTATGGCTGTATTTTTAATTATCGTTCAACACCGGGCCTCTCTGTAATGTCATGTTCATCTTAGTGACAATTTCAACCTCATGTTAGAAAAGCCATCATTAGAAAACAGCATAAGAACAAATTCTTTTTGGAGAGGTTTTGGGGGAAGGCTTTTTAACTTAGTTTATGAAGACACTAGTATTTTTGTTCCAGCAAAGCCTACTCTCTTTTTTTTTTTTAATTTTATTTATTTATTTGACAGAGATCACAAGTAGGCAGAGAGGCAGGCAGAGAGAAAGGGAAGGAAGCAGGCTCCCTGCCGAGCAGAGAGCCCGATTCAGGACTCGATCCCAGGACCCAAGATCATGACCTGAGCCGAAGGCAGTGGCCCAACCAACTGAGCCACCCAGGCGCCCCCAAAGCCTACTCTCTTAACTTGGACTGCCTTCACCGTAGATTGGGTGGCTTCAACAACAAATTTATTTTCTCATAGTTCTAGAGGCTGCAAGTTCAAGATCAAGGTTCCAGGATGGTTAGTTTCTATGAGGACCTTATTTACAGCTGCCTCACTGTGGGAGAGGGAGCAATTTCCCTTGTGTCTCTTCTAATAAGAGCTTCTAATAAGGTCCCTGCCTTTAAGATCTCATCCGAACCGCATCATCTCCCAAAGACCCTTTCTCCAGATAGCATCACATTAGGGTTAGAGCTTCAGCCTCTTACTTTTGGGGACACAAAATTCAGTTCAGAGCACATATGGTTGACACCTGCAGTCACTATCAGGTCATTTCAGAGCTGAATTAAACCGCATTTACAATACTAATGTATACATGTCATCTGGAAAAGGTCAGATACCTGACAGGAGTCAGTTTTGACTCTTTCCTTTTATTCAGCAGATAATTAGTATCCAATGTGCTACAGACATGGGGGATGTTATAAATGACACTTGCTTTCTAAGATTTTGCAGTCCCATACTTTTTTTTGGTTTTAGTGTATTTTAGCATATAGGTATTAAGCCTCTGCTATTTGCTAAGCACAGTTTTGGTGGCTGAAATACCAGTAAGCCATCTGGCTACCAAATTTGCAGATCAAGCACATTTGAATCTTGAGAACTTAAGCCACAAAGTACATTAGAAATAAAAGCAGAGTCTTCTGTATAAATTATAAGGCAGACCTCCTAAGTGATGGGAAAGGCAGGAGCAGACCACTGATGTGAGGGAGCCTGGGCGGACGCATGGGGCCACAAGCAATAGTGTGACATGACTGTCACAGCACCATCTTTATAAAGATAAAACTTAGTAGTTGCAAATTAAAACATTTTTTAAATATATTTTTAAAAATTTATTTATTTATTTGACAGAGAGATCACAGGTAGGCAGAGAGGCAGGCAGAGATGGGGGGAAGCAGACTCCCTGTTGAGCAGAGACCCCGATGCAGGGCTCCATCCCAGGACCCTGAGATCAGGACCTGAGCCGAAGGCAGAGGCTTAACCCACTGAGCCACCCAGGCGCCCCGCAAATTAAAACATTTTTATAGCCATCTGCATAAGGGGTATGAAGTTATCTCTTAATTGTACATTCTCAATTAAAAACCTACTCCACTGTCCAAAGTTGGTATTACTCTCACTTAGGAAAGTACACTAAGTATACTTAACATTCGCAAGATCACACGATTAACAGTATTCCGCTGGAAACACCCAAGTCCCAGTCTGGTACCTGCTGTTCCTTCTCTGACCTCTAGATGAGGCATCACAAACACAAGATCTTCAAAGGTACACGCTGCCTAACCAGGCATTCGCATCAAAACGCTATCCTCAACACCTAGCACTGTGGGGTACATAGAGGTATTGTTTGAATGACTTGAGAAATTTTTGTTTAAAACAACCAAAAGGATTTACCAACGACCTAAAGACCAGCAATAAAGGGTGATTAAATAAGAGTACATCCAAGTGAGGGAATGTTGTGAAGCCCTTTAGAAGACACTAAAAGATGCTGGAAAACATTTTATCAATAAGTGGAAAAAAGTAGTATACAGCCTTGCCTATATCCTTTCATCAGCTTCTTAGAAAAATACTTAAGACATATGCATTTTAATTGAAAAGAAATACAGAAAATTATTACTTAGATTGGTTATCTTTAGATACGATCGTCACAATTTCCTTTTTCTAGAATTTCACATTTCTAGAACTGCTACAGTTCTTACATATTTTATAATTAGAAAAACAAGTATTGTTTTCAAAACTGTCTTTTATGAGCATGTTCACTCTGACATAGTCCAGTGGAATACTGGTTTTTGTTATCTTCCTGAAAATAATGCTATGGGCATAATTTCCCATTAAAACATTTTTTGAAACGGTGTTTTGTTAACAAAAAAAAAACCCCAAACCCAAAACAGCATTTATTGCCTGCTTAGAGTAGCATCTCTTCTTGACTTCTCAGGTTAAGGCAACAAGAACAGAAACAGTACCAGGATTCCAGAGAGATTGCGAGTGGAAAACTGGACAGCCCACATGGCAATGCCCTGGAAGAGGGTTTGGATGATTATTTGACTCGACTCATAGAAGAAAGGGATACTTTGATGAGGACGGGTGTGTATAATCACGAGGATCGAATAATAAGTGAACTAGACCGACAGATCAGAGAGGTTTTGGCAAAAAACAATGCCAGTAATTAATACCATTTGGAAAATCTTTACAGAGACTCCAGGCCTGAATATTAATTTCATTGTAAAACCCTCGAAAGAAGGGAAAAGGATATTTTAAAACCAATTTTCAGTTTTTTATAAGCGAAAATTTTGTATGTTACTGTACAGTATTTATTTGATTTTATTTACTTTATGCTACCTCTCCCACTCTGGTTTTATTTGTAATTGCATTTTATATACTCATTTTAAATGACTTTTCAGTGTTTCTCATAATTTATAATTTCCTGGCTAACTTTCCCAGCAGCTTTTCATGAGATTTGTCCTTAGAGAAATGACTAGTAATTT